>JAGVSP010003020.1:0-38490 GCA_022494985.1 Micrasema minimum | reverse complement strand
TTAGGCCCCTTTTTTTTAAAAAATTTGGGTAAATCCCCCCCTTAATCGCCTTGTTTCCGCTCTCGTTTGCCCCTAGGCTCGGGGCAATTATGACGCCTCTCAACCAACTTTTTGCTATCTAATATTTATGGTTTTTCAACTTATCTTCATTCGTATGTACCTACAGTCAAATTTCCTGAACAATGACTTAGCCGTCTTAGCCGTCGTCAATAATAAGGGCAGTTGCTCGATCACAGATCAGTACCGACTCGGTAATAAGCGACGTGATAACGATTTCTTACCCATGGATGTTTAACGTTTTCGCGATCACAATGGAACACGCGTTAAAAGTTTATCGATCGGGATTATTAAACGAGCGCATACTAGTCGCGAGCCATTTCCCGAGATAATATATCTTATTCGCACAAATCTTCATTCAATATTTATTATAATTTAGCCGGTTTTCGGCAAGCCAAATATTGAGAAAAGCAGTCGACATAAAAAAAAATCCGACAAGCGCGATGATTTGACGTTTGACGTAAGGCCGCGATATAGCGTAGATCGGCTCCGCTCGGCTCAGATCGTCAATGGTCGGCTCAGCGATCGCGGTATTGAACGGTATGTCATTGTGATCGCTCAAATCGTTAGCGTTAGCACGTGATTAGCACGTTTTTAACTACGTCGATAGTTATCTGTGATTGAGCTACTGGGATGGGCTTCGAACGAGAATTCACTAGAAGGGGTGTTTCCATAAAAAAATTCTAAAAACATACGCTTTAGAGTTAATTTCATGACACCACTTATTAGGCTCCAGCATTTCGGCCAATACACAAAACGTGTGACGTAGATGTCTAGTGATGACGTAGATGCCTATTGATGACGTAGTTGGTAACTAGACACCTAGACACGGTAGTATTTTGCAAGTATGGAATGTCACTTCCCTGAAATTCCTTAAGTATGTCAATATATTTATCGTTTAATTCTTTTTTTTCGAAGCGTTCACAGCTTTATGTATGTACCTACAATGAAAGCCCCACCCTTTCCCTAGACTGCTTTAAATTGAGTCTTTTTTCAGTCCAGCCAACTCTACCGATTTTTTCAACAAGCTAAACCGCGTTTTTAAGATTGTTAGTGTGATAAAAATACGGATGAATTTACGTTATGTACGCGAACAAATGCTTTCATTGTACCCCTACCACTGTCTCGGCTTATGTATTATAATTGTCATTGTTTCCATCACCCAAACCAACCAGAGTCGGCCCAAATTAACAGTAGTAGGGTATGTTAGTTTCTACCCCGGTTATTATTTATTAGTAATTACAACCACCCGTGTGGAGACCGGTATCCAACCTCGCCAGGCCCCCCACCCCAGACATCCGCCCGCGCATCCGCGGTCAGGGTCTCGATGGAGGGGGGATTAGGGGAAAGAGGGGAGGGGACAGAACTCACACGTGTGCCCCCCCTCCTTGCCCTGCCTACCTTGTCTGATCCTCTTCTCCTGGTGCTGCGCCTTCCTCAGCTGCTTCTTGTGCTTCATCCTCCGGTTCTGGAACCAAGTCTTGACCTGAGTCTCCGACAGGCTGAGCGCTCCAGCCAGCTCCACCCTCTCGGGGGTCGACAGGTACCGCTGGGACTCAAATCGCTTCTCCAAACCTGGAATTGGAGACAATGTTACTGTGGCGGAAGAAATGCATCACGCGGGCGACGCGAGACGAAGCAAAATCTACCGAACTCCGCCGAACGCTATCGAACAACGAAGAGACTCGACGTTAATTTTGCCCAGATTTCTTACCGCCAAATATCGTGACAATCTAAATTCATTTTGTACTTTTCTATTTTCATAACTCATGTCAATCTGCTCTAGAAACTGTAAGTACTCTTTCATTTCTCTCTGTGCACCCCGCATAAAGCAACCTCACCACAACAGGTAACCCATATTACTATCATCATCATCATCATCATACCATATCCGCTCCGTATAATGTGGACCACAAACTGCCCTCAGACCGATTGGCCGTGCATCCTCCCTGTATGGAAGCGAAGTATGGTGTTGGAAAACGAAGGATGAAAGTAGATTGAATGCTGTTGAAATGTCATCTCTCTGTGTGGTAAGACTATGTATGATAGGTGCACAAATGTCCAAATCAGAGCAGAGTGCAAGGCTGAGATAAGCATTATCCACAAAATTAAGAAAGGGCTTTTACGATGGTTTGGTCATGTGGAGCGAATGAGCGATGAAAGAAGTTTAAATGCAAGTGTTCCTGGATGTAGAAGCCGCGGAAGGCCGAGAAAGACATGGCATGACCAAGTACGTCAAGTAGGTACTTGAAAGTTTTTTATTTATTTCTGGATGATTTATAAAGCGACATTTTTGCGAGAAATCGGAGGAGATTTGGAAGAGCGCTGTACAATAAAGCGACTAGATCACAACACGTCTTGCAGCTACAAAGCGCATGGACGGTTGGGATTTGCTCATAAGCTCAGATTAAAGTCATATTACACGTTGTAGAGCGAATGGATGATGAAAGAACGTCTAAAAGAATATATGATGCGAGTCTCTGGATGTAGAAGTCGAGACGTGGCATGATCAAGTAAAACTAGTGCTTGAAGTGGGCATGTAAGAAGTCGGAATAATCGACGTGCGTGCACGAGAAGATGTATAATTGTGGAGTAAGCAAGAGAAGTATGCTAGGACAGAGTGGTGTGGCGTTCTATCTTCTCGCGTGATGGTTAGATAGTTAGTTAGGAAGTAAATATTTACCAGTTAACTGCGGATCTGAGAAAACTGTCCTCGCTTTCCGTCTTCTGCAGTGCTTCAGGGCGGAGAGGGAGAGATCCGAGGGGCCGAACAGCGCGTGATACGGTAAACCTGAAATTATATTCATCCATTATACTCTCATCATCGTGGAGCATATGTATTCCACAAACTGTCTCCAGGTCAAGCTGTCGGCCGCCAGCTCCCGTGCATCTCCCCAAGTCAAGTCCACGTCCCGCAGCTCTGACTCAAACTGCCGGCGAATTGTCAACAGTGGACGACCAGGACGCCGAGAACCTGGCGCCTTGTAAAATAGGCAAGCACGGTTAAAGGCCCTCGAGAGGCATACGTAGTATATGGCCTAGCCAGCCGAAACGCCTTCGCCGGATGACAGTAGATACCAAGGGTCGGGTTGCCTCATCTCTGTGTTCCTTACAAAGTTAAACCACCGCACACCTAATATTCTTCTAAGACACCTATTCTCTGCACTCAGAAGTCTGCTATTTTAGGCCCTGGTTAGGTGCCATGATTCGCAGCCATAGAGGATAAATTGTGTGATGCAGGCGTTATAAAGGCGACATAGCTTTCTTTAGTACTGCAGATTAAGCAAAATTGCACCCATTCTTATTAAAATGTGTTTTTTTTGTCATATTTTCTTTATGGATTGTATTAATTTGATAACAATTTGCAACTTTAAGATATATCGCCGGGAAACTCTGAGAGACATAGAGGATAAAGGTGTGTAATGCAGGTGTTTATTAAAAGGCGACATAGCTTTCTTTAGATACTGCAGATAAAGCAAAATTGCACCCATTACATTCTATATTAAAATGTTTTCTTTATGGATTGTATTAATTTGATAACAATTTGCAACTTAAGATATATCGCCGGGAAAACTTCTGTGAGAGACTCTAAAAAAAAATAAAACTAAATTAAAATTACTAAATCGACTCCAAATATGACGTTAATTCACTGGTTTCCCGCTTGTACGTCGAGTTTTGTTACACCATGTATTAACACCCTCGTTATTAGTAGTAGTAGTAATAGCTTCTTACCTTGTGATAGAAAGTACGGCGTCTCCACCGTCTTATAGGGCCCGGGCGCGTTCAGATAAACCCCCAGCGCGCTCATGGCGGTCTGTATATACCCATCGTGGGGCCCCATCACCCTGTGGCCCGGAGCCTCGGCGCCCCACTGGTACCCCATCCGGGGCGACACCTCGGGGGCGCGGTCCCCCCTGTACCCCGCCTCGCCCCCCGGCTTCCTGCTGCCGCGGAACAGGATATCCTCTATCAAGAAGGAAGTCTTGCAGTTTTGCTCGGTAGATTGCTCCTGGCGACCAGGATCCAACTTAGTATCGAAGCCTTTACGAAGCTCCATTATTTAGATTTTACTTTGTGTCAATCTACGCTAAAGGCACGCTGTACTTGGCTTTCATGCAGTGCCCTATGCACCATTCATTTAATTTATATAATTTAATCAATTCATTTATCTATTTTAGATTATTTTAGATTTTTTCGGGTGTCGAATCTTTCGAAAGTTCCATGGTTGAGATAATTAATTAATAGGTGTATGTTTTCATTGAATTAATTCCGCTGTTCTTGGTGTAACGATACAGTGCCCAATGCACCATCAGGTTTGGACGATTTGATGATGGAAACTGGTATTTGAACTTTATTTAGGTACTGCGAAGATTTGACGGTCGTTGATGAATTTAACAATCACTTCTGGAGTCTTTGGATTGAAAAAAAATTAACGTTATATTTTCTATTTTTATATCTATACAGAGATGAAGTAGATTTTTTCAAATTCGGGAATATGGGTATTACAGCTAATAAAATTCTTTACTTTAACATCAATGCATAGATGTCGCTAGTTACGCGCTTGCGAATGGTTTTCAATTCGTAACATATAAGCACAATCAAAAATGTTACCTGGTGTGGATATGTGTGGGAATGTTAGAGTACGTCAAGTGGCTATTTAACCCAGCCAATGACAGGTTATAAGCCCTGTAAACGCTTAAATGTCCATATTCCTGAATTATATGAAATTATAGAAAAAAAACTTCATCTCTGTAGAGATATAAAAATGGAAAATATACCTAATCCCGTCATGGGATAAACCCAGATTTGTGTACAAATATTTGAACACACCCAAAAATGTTGTTATGTTTTTTAGATTATTTAGTTGTCGAAAAGTTTGAAAATTAAATGGTTAATTTTTGTTGGCGCAAATCTTAAATGTTCGATTTATAGAATTCAGTTATGTTTCTGATATGATCTTTAGATAATATTACTGCTGTAAAGTTTTAACAGAAGGTATTTGAGAAATTAACCACAATATCACTGAGATTAATGATTGTTTTTTCCCTAACTAATAGATATCCCATTAAGTAGGTACTTTTTAAATTGTACCTAAATATTTAATTATTTTTTTAAGCTGTTGGATACAATAATAAGTAGGTACTTAAACTCTGAGCTTCATGGCCACAATACACGTAATTCAAAAAACCTCCACATTCCAAAATTTCGATCCACAAAATTCGGTAAAAAATCCCTAATGAACATTTCTCGATCCCAATATATAAACTACCCCATGAAGTAAAAATAAATCAATTTAATACATAGTGGAGCCCTTAAAGATTTGTATTCAAATATGTTTTTCAATGATAGTTATGATGTTTAGGATAATCGTATTTTAAGCTGTTATTTTTATATTGATTGGTGCGGAAAATCTAGATATTTATGCATTATATATTCACGATTTCTCTACAAATAACTTGCACTCACTATTAATAAACTGTTAATTTTAAGACCACTGATATTTTTATTACAATGTTTTAAATATCACTTCAATAAATGTTCTGTTAAACACGAGAAATTGTCTTTACAAACACTGAAAATGTCGCTAAAACACGCCGATTAAAAATCATTAAATTTTTATCACTAATCGCGATGTTAGTTGAAGTGATGCGCCTGAGTCGCCGCAAACGTGTTAACAGCCGAGTTCCGCCGATTGACTGACTCGGATTGTATAGCGGGGGAGGAGCCAGTGATGGAGTGATGAGTTCTCACCGAACCCCAGCTAACGTAAGGCCCAGCCCACAAAATACTAATCATATTTAGCCAATTTGAACTGTTATTGATAAGTACGTAATTAAATTAAATATTTTTTGCAACTGAAAATTAATTTGATGTTTTAATGTGCTTGTTCACATCAATATTCTTTGATCAACTGGGTTCATGGGTGTAACAAAACACTTAAGCTATCTTTATATGGCGCAGTTTACTACACAGTTTTCTGTGCAGTCTGAAAACGGTCCCGTATAAAAGGTAAAACTGCATGAAAAACTGTGTGCTAGTGTCAGATTTAAGCTGACATGACAGTCAATGTTTTTTATGTAAACGTTTAAATAGACATTGGTTTATTGTATGCTTTTAAATACGTAAAAAAACAATAACATATTTACATTATTAGCTAAATATACAATTTCCTGAGAGCAAACATACGATAATAACTTACAATCGCGTTTCAAAAATACACATATTTAGCGTGTCTTTTGACAGAAGTTTGACAGACTGCACAGTTTTCTGAACAAGAAACTGTGTAGTTTTCTGAACAAGAAACTGTCTCATATAAAGTGGGCATTAATAGGTATAACCCGAAAACTGGTAAGTCTACATCAGATTTGGAGTCGAATGTATTATATTTATGACATTTTTCTGGGCATGATTAAAATTTTTTTTGACGTGATAACGTCTAATAAATCGATGAACGCCGGCTGCACACACGAAAAAGCATGACTCATTGTCACGTTCCGCCTGAGCAGAGTGTGCAAGCGAGAGCGCGGAACAAGCGATAGAGAGGCACGATCGGCCTAAGCGTTCGGTTTGTGACGCATCTATCTCTCTTCCACCCCATCGGCCGATGCGTCCGAGTAGAAGGGAGACAGCAGCAGCACACAAGCTACAAAGTGAAAGTGAAATTAACGAATGCAAAAAAATGATAATTTATGGAAAAAAAAAGTAATTTTCAATTAACTCCTGCTTTGTATTGTACAAAATAATGATAATTCAGTAATAATAATTCAATTCAATTCATAAAAGTATGCTATTTTTCATCAATGTTTTCTTGTGACGTTATCACGTAAAATTATCGTCCGTAAACCGACTTTACAGACAACCAAAAGTTTTTCTTCTCATAGAAGCTTTCATAAGTATGGCAGATTTAAGTAAAATTGCATAAATGCTTATTACAATGCGTTTTTTTAGTTTGGTTTCCTCCATAGATAGTATTAATTTGACTAAATAAATTATATTTGATGACAATTTGCAAAAATTTATCGAAAAAAATTGACCCCGTACTTACTCAATTTTCTCGAAAACTATGAATTATGGGTCAAATCAAAAAAATTCACTCTTCAAAATAGACTCCAAATATGACGTAGATTCACTGGTTATAAATATTCAAAAAAGTTTATTAAAGATAAGCATTATCGACAAAATTAAGAAAGGTCTTTTACGATGGTTCGGTCGTGTAAAGCGAATGGATGATGAAAGAACGACTAAAACAATAGATATATTATGCGACTGTGCCTGGATGTAGAAATCGAGGAAGGCCGAGAAAGACATGGCATTATCAAGTAAAACCAGTGCTTGCAAGTGGGCATGTAAGAAGTCGGAATAATCGACGTGTATGAATGTGGAGTAAGCAAGAGAAGTGCGCCAGGACAGAGTGGTGTGGCGTTCTATCCTCTCTGCCTACCCCTTCGGAGAAATGGCGTTATGGTTAGTTAGTTGGTTAAATTTTTATTTTTGATTTTAATTTTAATTTTGATTTTGATTTAGAATTCTGATTTTGATTTTGTATTTTGAATTTTGAGTTTGGATTTTGATTTTGAATTTTGAATTTTGAGGTTGGATTTTGATTTTGAATTTTGAATTTTGAGTTTGGATTTTGATTTTGTATTTTGAATTTTGAGTTTGGATTTTGATTTTGTATTTTGAATTTTGAGTTTGGATTTTGATTTTGAATTTTGATTTCGAATCCTGTTTCGGACCGTTTCCAAGCCTAAGTGTTTGTGACGATGTTCCCCTCTGGCCTTCTGACCTGTTGACGTAGTTAAATAAATAAATTAACAAAATATTCCTGATCTATTGACAGCCATAATGCTTCAAATAACTATCCACTTCGAACAAGAATCTAGAGAAGTGACACTCCATACCTACTTGAAAAATACAACCGTGTCTAGGTGTCTAGTTACCCACTACGTCATCAATAGGCATCTACGTCACACGTTTCGTGTATTGGCCAAAGTGCTGGAGTCTTGGACGGTGGAATGTGTGATGATAAGTGGTGTTATGAAAATAAACCCTAGGAAGTGTATATTTTAGAAAAATTTTTATGGAAACGCCCCTTCTAGTGAATTCTTGTGCGAAAATGCCACAGGACTAGTGTTAGAGCAATGTTAGAGTAGGTAGTCACAAGATATAAGTCGAGGAAGGTCGAGAAAAACATGACATGCTCAAGATGGTAAACTAGGTAGGTAGGTTACTTTGTGTGCGAACATGAGAAAAGTTATGAATGTGGATGAAACAAAAGAACTGTGCTAGGCAGAGCGATGCGGCCTTCTATCCTCTCTGTCTACCCCTTCGGGGGAAGAATTAAAATTATGTGTTTAGTTAACATAAAATAGGTATAGATTGATGGGTGTATGTTTTAGCACCGCCACGGAAAGTGCTAAAGTCCTTTATCCCGCGTATTTTGCTGAAAAAATATCCCATTTCCAAGCCGCCATTGTACACGCCGTACTCTGAATTTAAATATCGTTCCAGAATCGAATTTGAATTTAAATCGCCAGTTTTAGCGGGAATCGTCGCTTGTCTATTCAAGATGGCTAACGGCTTATCTCCCATTGGATAACCCGGCCGGCGGCGCGCGCTGATTGGTCGGCGGGCTGCGGGACACGCCCAGTCGCGTAACTAGGGGATTAGGAAATCGGAGGAAATGACGTTTCGAATTATTAAATTGGTTGTTTTTTCAATGTTAATATTTTTGCGACTTTTTTAAAATGTAGTTTTGAAAGTTAATGAATGTAATTCATATGTCGCCCTGTTCTCCTCTATGGCTGCGAATCATGGCACCTAACCAGGGCCCAAAATTGCAGACTTCTGAGTGCAGAGAATAGGTGTCTTAGAAGAATATTCCAATCCTCGCTCAAACATCCCTACACCTACAAGACACTTAATTGGTTTATTTTTTATTATTGTTATTTCTGTATTATTTTCATATTGTAACTGTATGTGTCCAAAACCAAAATAAAATAAAACCAAAATAAAATAAAAAATATTAGGTGTGCGGTGGTTTGACTTTGCAAGGAACACAGAAGTGAGGCAACCGAGACAGCAACCCTCGGTATCTTCTGCCATCCGGCGAAGGCGCTTCGGCTGGCTAGGTCATATTCAAATAGAAGAATATCAAATGATTTGCTCTTTCTGCTCAAAGTATTACAATCTATGTTGTTGTCAACTAACAAATTTAATTAGTATTCGAGTGCCTGGTCGAGTTACCCGTAGTAATGCACTATTTTACTGTAGCCAATCATCGACCAATTACAGTGCTAACTCACCGATACGAAGAATGCACGCACTGGCTAACAAGTGTATTAACAATATTGATGTTCTCAACACAAATCTAGTGCATTTTAGGGAACAGTGTCTGGAGGCCATCTCTGGCGGTAATGAATAGCTACCTACTGTGTAATCATTTAAAAATGTCTGTGTAAAAGCCTATGGGCGTAAAAACAATCAAATAAATAAATAAATATTACTACGCATGCCTCCCGAGAGCCGCCACCACGCTTGCCTATTTTACAAGGCATCAGGTTCTCGGCGTCCTGGTCGTCCATTGTTGACAATTCGTCGGCAGTTTGCGTCGGCTTCTTTTACTATCTATCTTATTTTCAAAACTAAGAAAATGTTGCTGGCTAACATTACCTACCTAGATACTGGAATGTAAAAAAAAAAACAGACAGTGTCTTTGTGGGATTTTTGTTTTTTTATATTTTTAAAAACCTAAGTATTATTTTTTATTATAGGTAATGTATGTATGTATGAATCAGTATACAAATATGATTCGGGCGGTGGTCCAGGCTAAGGCTTCATTGAAAACAGCACCCATTTATAAATTGAAAATTGCAAATACAAGATCGCATAAATTCTCCCGACAGTTTCCGCCAGTGAGCTCGCGGGATGAAGCGTCCACCGGGGGGTGGGGGAGGGATGATACGGGATGAAGTCTGCCCTAACCACCCCACCACCCTCCCGCCAGCGCCAGATAACCCGCCCCCGCGGCGGGTTACGGCGGCTCGAGGTCGTCTTACATTGAGATGAAAATCAATTTTTTTTTTCACAATAATGAATACGTTAAGTAATAAAACTCGTAGTACAACCCGAAAACTGGTGAATCTACATCATATTTAGAGTCGAATGTGTAATATGACTTTTGAATCTAAGCTTGAAAAAACATATTTTTTTCTTCTCATAAAAGTTTTCATTAGTACCGCAGATTAAGTAAAATTTTCACAAATTCATATTAAAATGCTGTTTTTTATTTAGTTTTTTTTTATGGATAGTGTTAATTTGACTAAATACATGATATTTGATAAAAATTTTGCAAAAAATTCGAAGGCACCTACCTACTCAATTTTCTCCACAACTATGGGTCAATTTATAATCATAAATAATAATATAAATTGATTTCATATCATATTTGATACATAAAAAACAAAAAAAAAAAAAAAACAAAAAAACTAAAAAAAGAAGAAGAAATATATGATCAAAATCAAATAACTTTTGGATTTGCATTAAAATCCCCTAAAATAAGGACAATGATCGACTTCCCTTTTCTTCTATTGCAGAATATGATTTACCTAGCACACCTGTAAAATCTCCCAAATTGGGTTGTTCCCGATAACATGAATATCCTTGAAAACGTTATAAATATTTAAAGTATATTTTTACAATTCCAACGATATAAAACACAATGATCAAAAATGTTGTTTTCATTTATAAATTTATGTTTTAAAAACACGAAACTACGAGTGACTTTTAACGCCCGTTATTGGCTAATGACGTCATACCCGTCCATTATAAAAGGCGGGAATTTCATGACGAAGTCAGCGCCATATTGATGTGACGTCACACCGCATGCGCGCCAAATGGAGGATTTTTGCGAGCGATTTGAAAAAGCGCTATTTCAAACCGCGCTAGAAAATTCATATGACATCGTAAAAAAAAAATTAAAAATTCCCTTGATATTGTAATTTTTCAATCAATTTTTTTAAATAAAAAATCTGAAAGAACCCAATATTGTCAGGTTGATTCAAAGGCATATACACAACATAAAACTTAAAACATTCCGTCCCTCCCTTACATAGTACTTGAAGTCCTATGATCCTTGGACTATATAAAAATAGTAATTATATAAAATCGACTCCAAATTGAATGTAAGATTCACTGATTTCCCTCTTGCACATCGAGTTTTGTTTGATTATTTGTCTCGCAGTGGCCTATCCTCCCCTAGAGCCTGATTGGGCCATATTAGGGAGTTAAACGTAACTCTAGTCATATTAGCGGCTTGATATTGCTACCGTTCACAGCACAAACTGAACTATGTATGTAGGTAGGTACTTATTTATGATAGTAAAATGTATTCACCAGAGCTATTGAATAAAATATATTAGGTATACCAACATTTCGTTGCCTGAGTGCTTTAGTTTCTCTATCGACCATTTTTAGTGAAATTGAGTTTTAAATGCAGTATTGTTAAGGATTAAATTCCGCGTCGAATGATGCGTCAATTTTATGAAAAAAAAAACTTTATGCATATAAATAAAATACATCCGAAAATATTATTCGCTAATGACACTTATTTTTTAAATTCAGTACTTAAATCCTCTATCTCCCGAGCTCTTGTCCAATATACAGGTTGCGTTTATCCAAATACAAACTAATCGAGGAGAAACTACCATATTATTTTTGTGTTTATTATAACTCTATAGATTCCTTAGTCAATAAATTAAAAAAATGTTTACATAATACACAATACATGTAAGGTTATAACATTTTTATTTTAAAGAAAATAAAGCAACATTACGGCATGAAAATGTAAAATCGAGATTTTTAATTTTTTCAAAAAATCTGCTTATTTTGGAATTAATTGCACCACCAAAATTAGGCACGAACCAGGTCATTATATGGGGCCTGTTTCCCATGTTAATGGGTAACATTACAGAAACCCTGTATATGGCTCAATATGGCTCTTAAAAAAAACTAGCACCAAACACGCGCGGTGGCAACTTACTCAATCTCCACTTACTACTACTCTATCTCCATTGTCATAATTTCACGGTGCATCTTTTCTCTATCTCCATTTATAAAGTTGAAAATAATGTGTATTAAAATGTGTTTTTTCAAAATAATTTTTAAATTCATCGGTTCAATCATGACTCTAATGAAGACCTTGAAACATTAAAAATATATGTAAATATATTTTAAGGAAGATATTCAATTCAACCTTCTCCTGTAAAATGTTGTTACTGGTTGATGGAGAACTTAAGCCCTCAGGCAACGATTTATTTATTTATTTATGGAAAAATCCATTTTAAATACATAGGGGATAACAAGCAGTAAAAATAAGTGACAGAACATTAAATTGGTGAAGTTTAGACAGTTAGAATAAAAATGTGGACACACTCAAGACAGGATCGGGTCTACTTCAGTGAATGTTTAAATCTTGATAGACTTACACCGAACAAGTCCAGATCCCGTCTTGAATTTACAATACGACACAATCGAGACAATGGGGCATGAAAACCATAGTTAAGTTTTTGTGGTGACTAAGGAACAGCACGTCCATTATTTTCTCAACCTACGGACTGGAATACAGAAAGTCACTTGAGTCAGTAAAGATGGTGCATCTATCATGCCATTTAGCAATTAAAATATGAAAATGGAATCAATGTTTTTAGTGTAAGAGCATTAGGTAAAATCTTTTGATATTCTGTTAATGAACCCTAGTATAGTTTTAAAGATTTGTTTATTGAGTTATCTATATGTTCATTGTACCTAAATACTGTACAATTTCTAATAGATCGATGTACGAAAAAACCTATTTGAAATTGAAATAGATTCAATGAACGATATTCAAAAAATATAATTTCTTTAAATAATATCACTGTTTTATAAATTAATGATGTAATGTAAAGTAATATTAGATATTATTGATATCCCAACAGAGACAGAGAAACTCTGGAAGCTAATGCGGGTTATCTAGGCGTTTGCAGGGCTTATGACCTGTCATTGGCTGGGTTTAAGTGGCCACTTGATGTACTACAACATTCCCCATTCCGCCCCAATAATATCTGATATCAGCCCAGCATGGGTATAATCTACAAGTATTTGTATAACATTCAAAGTGTTGTTATAGAGTAATATTGTTTAGTGTTTAGGTATCCAGTGCCTATAATCAATTTTGTTTTTTTGTGGTCAAATTACCGACCGTAATAATTAAAACCAAAACGTAAAACCTTTTTTTTCAGTGTTTATTTTTTCAGATAACAAATAAATTAATATCAGATGAGTTGCTAGAAAATTAGTAGGTAGGTATTTCTATTATTGTGAATTTTTGATGAAAATTTATTTAATATTTTACATATTTAAAAAAAACAATCAGTTAGACAATTTTACAGCGATGAGCTCATTTTATACAGAAATAATAAGTAGTTCAACTTCCTTAGTTGGTTTTTCAGTAACGTTATTAAAAATTATATTTTGAAGTAAAGGATCTAATTCTAGCGTTTTATTAGAATCATATTTCGTACCATTTACATCCAAAACCCATTTATCTTTATTCACTTCAATATTTTCTACTTTTTCCGTGGAGTTTTTACCATCTTGAGGACAATCCAAATTTCCATTATCATTTTGAGAAACAAGCGTCACATTCAAACGATTTCATTAACTGGTTTTTCTGTCGCATTATTACCAAAAATTATTTCGTCGAGTTTTTCTGTACTGTTAACGCCATTTTTATCAGAAGTTTTATCCACAACTAATGTTAAATTGTTGGTAATGTTTTTAGACTCCACTTTGCACTTGTTTATAACTGGAGCATTGGAAATATTCGAGGATGTTGCATTAGAATTAGAAGAATGTGTGGTATTACCATTGCTATTAATACTAACAGTTGTGGCGTTAATTTTATCTGGTGTAACTTCATCATAGTCCAAATCATCAGGCTTTTTTGTTGTTTGATAAATCCATAAGCTGGTGTCTTGGTGAACGTAAACTGAGTTATATCCTTGGATTCTTTGAACGATATACTCTATGACTGGCGGGAATCTTGAAATGCTAGTTTTAACGCTTCTCATATGATTGTCTATGGTTAAATTCAATAGTTCATGGTGTGATTTCTGTACCTTCCTTCAAATTATCGAATGTTTTTGGTTAAAATTCTCCATCTTCCTTAAAATTATGGACCGGTCTTGGTTTGGATTCCGAATTAATCGTGTCGATCGTTTATGGTTTGAACTCATCGCCTTCTTTTGAATTATCGAATGTTCTTGGTTTAAATTCTCCATCTTCCTTAAAATTATTGGACCGGTCTTGGTTTGGATTCTGAATTAATCCGAATTGTGAATGATCGAATGTTCTTGTGTAAATTCTCCATTTAAATTCATCGTTTAAATAAATCGAACTTTTTTGGTTTTCTTCATCATATTCTGCATCTCCCTTTAAACGATCAATAGATCTTGGATGAAATTCTCCACTTTCTTTTTGATTTCCCTCGATATTTTTCACTTTTACCATTTCTTAAATTAAACCTTATCTTTGATCCGATAAATTTATCATTTTTCATTATTTTTTTTAGTGCGTTTAGGTCCCACAATCAAACGAATATTTTTCTTGAATAGATAATCACTCAATAATTCAAGTTTGTTTGGGGAAAATAAAACAATTTAAAATGCATTTTTAATTTTATTTTGTCCCCTTTTTTAACTGTCAAAAATTTTTTAAAAAAAACAGTGTTCCGTGTTCAAATTTTAAATTTCGTTTTTTAAATGATGTGCTTGTCTCGGAGGGAAATCGAGAATTTAATTAGAATGTTTAGATATTTGCAGTGAAGAAAATACCATGGGTGAAAAATTAAAAAAGGGGAATTAAATTTTTTAAATTTAAAAAATAAAAAAAGAGAATGATTAATGAAAAAAACGTTTATTCGCACGCAATGGGCAAGGGTCGCATTAGCCCTCCCCAAGTACGTGTCCATGACTTTTAAAAATGAAAAAGAAAAAAGTTTGGTTGTTTTCAAACTACTTTTTTAAAATGTCTATAAAAAAGAAACGTTCGGTTCTCTTTAAAAAGCCCAAATATTTAAATTTCAAATACTTTTTTTTATTTATTTTATTTCTTTTTTTTAAAGAAGGAAAAACACAACCCCCAAATTTTAAAAAAAAAAAAACAAAAAAACACAAAAATAAAAAAAATAAAAAACAAAAAATATACAAATTAAAAAAATTTTTCACGTCCCCGGGTTTTATCTTCAAAAAAATCACCTATTTGGTAATAGGCCTTAAAGATAATTTTTTTTTTAACAATTTTTAAACTTTTTGATAAGTACGGGGAATGATTGAATGCTTTGGCACCCTGTTATACAAGCGTGTAAATTGCCCCAAAACGCTTAAGGCCTTTGCCCCCGGCTTTAGATCTGCTTTTTGTTTTTATTTGGTTTTTTCCCCTATCTGCTTGCCCAAACATTAAATTTTCCTTTAAAAATTGGAGGGAAATGTTAAATTTTTATTTTTTAAAATTTTAAATGACGAAAAAGTTTTTGGGAAAGGTAATTTTAATGCCCGAATCGCTCGTTTAAAAATTTTCCCCTTTTTCGCAAAAGGGGATAAGGCACGCATCGGTACCTCCCTCACCCAGGGTTTTATTTACTTTTTTTCCCACAGTCGAAATAACTGTCCCAAAAACCGGAACAAGTTGGGGGTTTTCGGCTCATCGGAAAACCACGCGGACGTCTAAAAACATTTTTAATATATTTCTCAATTTACGTTTTATTGTTTAAAAGTCAAGCTAGTGTTAAATATTTTCCCCACTAATTTTCTTAAATATTGAAACATGTGCGTTATTACGGGGTCACCAGTAGCATGAAAAAGAAACGGGTTTGGGCATAACAAAAAGAAGGGCCCCACTTCCCCCCATACAATGGGGAGTGGTCAGTGGTATTGGTCAGCCCACCGGTTTCAAGAAAATATGTCCCTATTAAAATTTTTGGAGAGAAAATCGGGTCGGAAGGGTTTTTTTTAAAGTCATGAGACAAAAAAGAAAAAAAAATCTATCTGTACATTTGTTATAGCGTAAAAAAGATATTTATTTTTTTATTTATATTTTAATATTGTGCACAAGTGAATTTTATTACAATAACTAAACAATTAAGGTTTAAAATACAACACAGGGTTTTCATATTCGAATTTTATAGTAAAATGGAGAAGATTGAACAGGTTAAGAATTTGTTTTTTTGGGAAGTATGTTTACAAGAGACGGAAATGGGATAAGGCATTTAGAGAAGGAAAAAAAGTTAATGGTGCCCCCGTCGATATGGAAAAAAAACTTATCGAAAGAAGCAAAATTGGGGCCCACCCGGAGTTTGGTTTAAAGTTTTGGTTGGAACCGGGGTTGGAAAAAAAAGGGTAAAGTAACTTTGGGGGTTTTTTGCGTTAGTGTGGTAAAAAATGTAATTTAAGGGGAAAAATTAAAAGGAAAAAAGGGAAAATAAATTAAAAATTTAATTTTTTCGGGGTTTGGGATTCCAAAAAAAAACCCCCCAAAAAAAATGCATGGTCGGAAAAAAGGAAAACCCCAAAAAGGAAAAACCCCCTTTCTTTTGTTTCTTAAAGTGGAATTTAAAAAACGAAAACGGGGTTTGTCTTTTGGGGAAAAAGAATTTAAAAATTAAATCGAGGGGGGGGGGAAATTTTTTTCCCTTATACAAAAAATTTAAATTTTTATTTTATTTATAAACAATTTAAAAAATTACTAAACCCCCCCTGTACAAAAAAAAAAAAGGGGGAAAATTGTAAAAAATGATTTGTTTGTCATGTGAGTTGTGTTGGGGGGTGTGGGGGGTTTTACGTGTAGGAAATTAAAATTTTTTAAGGCGGAGAAAATATGAGGGTTAAAATTTTTGCGCTTTAGAAGAAGCCGGTCCAAAAGGGGTCCAAGTGTAAACCCCCCCAAAATTTTGAAAAAAAAAGTTTTTGCTTTAAAAAGGGAAATTTTCGAGCGGCCTGGTGTGTATTTTTAACCTGATAAGTTTGGTAAGAAGGTTTTGACGTCATTCCCTTTCATAAAATTAAAATTTGGAAAGTACCCCCGCATTATTCCCAACCATGCAGCCCCCTATGACCATTTGGGTGAGTAGAACTTACTTTTAAAACTTACCTTTTATAACATATTTAAAGCCACAGCTAATAAAACAAAATTTTTTTAAATATGAAAGAATTTTTTCGATCCCCTCCTTTTTTAAAAAAGTGACAAATTCCCCCTCATTACGCACAGGGAATCGTGATAGAGAAAGGGCTCGGAACGGAAACCCGGGGAACGTCCCCCAGTGGTGCTTTTTATGGGAAAAATATTTAATAAAAAAGGGGTGTTGGGAACTTCGAGATTTGCACTTTATTTCAAGTGATTTTTGTAGAGAGATTAATTAAAAGGACCAAATTGGGGATTAGCAAATTAAAAAATAAAATAAAAAAAAAAAATTCTACCAAAAAACAAAATAAACCCTTTAATAAAACCCGTTTAATTAAATTTAAATGGGTTTTTACGAAGCATTGAAAAAAAAAAATTCAAGCTAAGGGTTTAAATTTCTGAAGCATATTGCAACATTTTAAATAGTAATTTTGTTTGTAAATTTTGGTTTGGTGGGGTTTGATTTATTTTAACTAGTTTACACTGAAACAAAACTGTAAAAGCGGGAAAAACGAGTTGAATCTGCTTTATACTGGAACCGATGATTCTGAAATTATTGTTTATTTTTTGACCCCTCTAGTTTTCGAGAAAAGCGCGGGTCCCCCCCCGTATTAATTAAATGGGATTGCTGCCGTATAAGGATATATTTGAGAATTTATTTAATAAAACGAATTCTATCTTAAGAAAAACAAAATATAAAACGCGTGACGGTATTTTTTTTCGCCCCGCAATACCCCACATTCTGCAATAGGCTTCGTGGGGACCCCTTATGAAAGTTAAAAATACCTTCAAGCTCCAGACGGCCGTTTTTTTTTTTCATGAAGTGAGCAACAATTCTTGCTAGAAACTTGGTATTTTTTTTTTTTGGGTAGGTTAATTTTTGAAATTCATGTGGAAAAAGAAAAAAAATAAGTTAAAAAATAAAAAATATTATAACCCTAACACGGTTAAACATTCGGGTTTCCCGTTTTGGCAAAAAAATAAAATTGGTTTTTTTTTATTCATTAATAGCATAAGTACATTCATTACCAAAAACACCTACACCAAAACACACCTTATTACCTACCTTATTTTTTTAAGGTACTTGACAATTTAAAAAAATTAACCCTTTTTTTTTAATTGGAGGCCTTCCAAAACCTTGCTATTAAACTACCAACCTTTATTTTTGTGATATTTAAAACCAAAGGAAGAGAAATCTACATTGATAAAATTTGCTTGTCTATATTTACAAGGCACCAGGGTCGGCACAGAAATCAGAGCTGCGGAACTGGACCTGCTCAATAAAGTAAGGACATAGGTACTGGTCATCATCACCAAAATTCCCCTCCATAAAAAATTATCAGGATACCCTGCAAGTTGTTGTAACAGAGTTGTAGGGTATGCGCACCCCTATGTTATGTTAGATGATCAACATATACAATAACAGTTTCAGCCCCTAAGGTTATCAAACCATGAAGCGATGAATTTATTCAGCGAGGGAACCCCTTCGTGAAGAATGGTAGAAGCCTAACCTGCTACCGCAAAACCTTTTTGAAATTTAACCTATTATTAAGGTTCTCGTTATTAATATGTTTTCTTAGGGAAATCCCAGAAATGTTTTATATTTTTTATTATTCAATATATTATATGGGAAAGTATCATAATATTATCACAGCCTTGCAGCCGTGGGGAAGCATACTATGCCTTTTGAAAATGCACCTATAAACTCCTGGATATGGGACAGTAATAGTAGTATATACTCCATAGGTAGGTACCCACCAATAGTATTATGGGTATATTTTCAAACACCGAAAAGCATGGCCTTATAACCGTTTTTATAAGAATATATGACATTTTTAACGTGATCCGTACCTTACTACCTCCCTTCTAATAAATAATCAGGCTGTCCACAATGGTTTATTGTATTTTTTAGGTTGTTTTTCATGAATTACGCTTATAGATTTAACAGTTTTTTATAGGGAGGTAAGAAAAGGTAATTCACATCAGAAACCTAATTTTTAACGTTCCTTCCAACCTCCATAATTTTGGGAAACCTAACATCCCCTAATTTTGTTGTCATATGAAAAATTTTTTTTTTTTATTCTTTGGAAGCTATTTTAAGCCTATATTTTTGCACAAACACACAAACACCCAGGCTTGAGAAATATTACCTTTGATTTTTGTGTTCTCACCGGGAATCGAACCCGTTGAACATAAAACAAGTAAAAAAATATAACAAACTGCGCCTTTCATTCTTAAAAATGCATCACTTGAAAAAAATATATTTAAATGTTGGTCTTTTTGACTATAAACATTTATTTAACTCGATTAAAAATACACATCACTAGTCTTCCGATCAACTAGAAGAGTGTTCGGCATTTTGTGTCCTACATTATGAGAGTTATTATAATAATTAATCGAATAAATAGGCAAGTTTCTTTCCTGCGTTGTGACAGCCCTTTCTATCAAAAGGTCAGTCAACCCCCGGGGAGCAATAATAGACCCTAAATACTAAATAGCTTCACATTTCAGCATGCAAATATTCGCGTATAAGTACCTACCTACCCTGTAGGTATCTAGTTACTTATGTTTTTAACATTAACTTCGTCATTTTACACCCCTGTAAAAATGGCAGACTCGTAGCATAGTGGTAGCGCATTAATTTGGCTACCGTGCACGAGGTCGCGGGTTCGATTCTCGACACCAATATTCATTACTATTCACACAAAAAAAAATACGGAATTTAGAAATATGGGACACTTCCCTATTGTGAGCGGTGTCACTCTTTTGAGTCGATCGATGCTCCCGCTTTTGCATTTGCAAATTTAAAGTATATAAAATCTTTTTTATTTTATATCCCTCCAGAGATGAGGTAGATTTTTTTCAAATTCAGGAATATGGATATTCGAGCGTTTACAGGGCTTATGACCTGTCATTCCTATTCATTTGAAAAAAATTCTACCTCATCTCTGTAGGGATACCTATAAAATATAAAATATTTATTTTTTTCTTTATTTTATTTTATTACGGAACAATAACAGACAAAAGGATACTAAATATTATAAGACAAAAAAAAGATAAAAATATACCTAGGTAGACCAATTGCCCTTTAAAATTGTTCACATCGTGCTTAATCGAATGACCAAAACATAATGTTTATGAAAATGTGACATACACACAATGCTTGTAAATATAACACACATATTATAAAAGGAAAAGTGATCACAAATATCTCAAGGACAACCTTCTCTTGAACCCATCTACGGAGCTTCCGAAGATGTCCATACCTTCAGTGCTGTCCCTGTGTATTACATTGTACTCTCTGCACATAGGTATATACCTACTCCCGTCTTGGGATAAAATCCAGATTTGTGTACAAGAATTTGAACACACCCAAAATGTTGTATAAAATTCCTGGTCTAAAAATATAAGTAAAATAAACTGCAGAGTTACTGCAGGCGATTACCAGTACTTAATTTAACTCGTCAGAAGAGTCTTAATTCCAAAAATTGAGTAATTTGCTAATAAATACTTAACTTCAATATCAATGCATAGATGGAGCTTTCAACTCGCTGGTGGATGATTCTCGATTCGTAACATACATACAAAATCAAAAATGTTACCTGGTGTGGATATTCGCTAATGAGCGGAATGGGGAATGTTGTAGTACATAAATTGGCCACTTAACCCAGCCAATGCAGGTAATGAGCCCTGTAAACGCTCGAATATCCATGTTCCTGAATTTGAAAAAAATCTACCTCATCTCTGTAGGGATATAAAATAAATTTATACCTACTCCCGTCTTGGGATAAAATCCAGATTTGTGTACAAATATTTGAACACGCCCAAAATGTTGAAAAAAATATTTATTCTCTATATGGTCAGAAAACTGAACTGCTTCTCGATGGCTTTAGCACGAATAAGACTTTCCAAGTTCCGGATACGCGATATCGTCTACCTACTTCGTTCATTCATCTTATAGGTAATTAATTCTGGTAATTATAATTCAAAGTTCCGAATGCGACTATTGGAAGATGAAAAAATCTATACTGTTCTAAGGCCCCTGGTGCCTTGTGAAATTGGCTATCATATTCATCGATTCTTTTTCCGCATTTTATTCCCCTTTTAAAAGTGTAGCTTGTCCTTGAACAGATTTAAAATTGCATTTTTTTATTCTTTAAAAGTTCAGCGCAGAACATGGATGATAGATCCCCACCTATCTACAAGACACAAGATGTCATCTCCGGAAAGATTTTGAAGTGAAGCGTCCTTGTAAAATTAAAAGAATGGTAGCATAATAATAAAATAGAGCGGAAGACATAAAGTGGAGAGCAGTTGCAAGTGGGCCGTCAAGTGTCAAGTGACGTTCTATTGTTTCCCGCCCTCTTTTGTTTTGAAATGGCGGCCCGCGGAGGCCAAATAATTGCCATGTTCATAAATTCGGACAGGTGACGATGATGAGAGATTTTTTTATATGGGGATCGTTATGGAATATGGACTTGTAGGTATTTAATCATAGTAAACGTAATCTGAAGGCATTTTTTTTAAATTTTTACATCTAAATTTTACATTCAAATTTTAATATCGAGAATTTTTTAAATTTTATTTTTATTTTTCATTGTTATAATTTCATTTCAGGAAGAAAAAAGAGACAATCCCAGTAAAATAAAAATATTATTGAAAATGGGTTAAGTATTCGTTATTTCCTATTTGATCATTTTCCTAATTATTATTATATCGTTTCCCAAAATGTGTCTTCAGTACTTCAGCAGGTGTATTAAATATGCAGCAATAATTTAAAATGGATATCCTGTAGAAAATAAGCTTTTATTTCAAATCAAAATCAAATAAAAAAATACTATGAAATATTTACATCCTACCCTTTATTATTTGTGTAATTAGGATATTTAAAAATAATAATAAGTCTGGCAATAGTATAAAAGTCAAAGTGACTTCCGCGTACTTTTTCTATGATTCTTTCTTTTCTCCGCATTCAACATGGCGGTGGGTAAAAATAAGGGTCTTTCAAAAGGGGGCAAAAAGGGAGTTAAAAAGAAGATGTAAGTTGTGATTTCTTTAAAAACCAAGTAATTTAAAGTCTTGTGAACCAGTTTGATCAATGTGTTAACTGAAATAAGCCCCGATGGCTGTGATAATCGTCGATGAAATGTCGGCTCCGCGGTGTCGGTCACGTCAAATTTATAACCTAAACATGTGTTTCGTGGTTAATTTTTTCAATAAATATAGTTTACCGACAAGAATGAGCGTGGTCTACTTAAGTTTATTCGTATTTCGGTTAGTTTTTTGTTGCAATTGTACGTTTTTGTAATGGAAATATTGTTTTGCAGTGTGGATCCTTTCACTCGTAAGGATTGGTACGATGTAAAGTCACCGTCCATGTTCCCCAAGAGGGAAATCGGGAAAACTCTCGTCAACAGAACACAAGTAAGTCATTTCTACATTATTTAATCATTGATACTCATCTTAAACCTGGTTTATTATTTATTAAATGGCAGTTGTGAGTGTGTAGTGATGATCCACGCAGCTCGCTTTGATACAAACATGAAGAGAACCAAAGTTCCCTTTTGATATTTCTTGACTGAGCACACGTCACGAATTGCCATTTATTTTATATATATAATTATATTTGGGGTGATTAATATAGCGCCGTTGCCGAATTCTGTGATCCCCAAGCTAGGTTGCTTGTCGTATTTTTCAGTACTATTAGGTATTTCAATTGATCCGGTTAGGTTTAGATTAGCTTTTCTATTTTGACTTCACTAGAGCCTTTAACGGACTTAAACAGTCAATAAAGTCAAAAAAACAGAAATCACATCAAACCAGGATTTCTACTATAATGATTAGCTTATTGCTGAATTGATGACAGAATTCTCATGCAAAGTGACAGGCCAATTTGCTGTATACTATAGTCATTGGCAGATAAATAAGGATATCAAATACTAGGCTAGTTCTTTATCATTCAAAACATTAGGTTAACGGCTACAATACTGACCTGTTTCGTGTCTTAATCTAGCAGAAATTTTATTAATTTTTTTTAGCAGAAACTTATTTCTGTTTTTAAATATCAAGTTGTGGAAACTTTTATAATTTTGTCTATTTCTAAAGTAGATTCATTTACTTAGTACGGTGATCGTGACAGAAAACTGTACAGTCTGTCCAAAAGGCACGCTCCGAATATATTTATTTGGTAACCGCGATCGTTAGATATTATTGCAAACAGGAAATTGCTAATATAATTAATAATGTTAACATGTTATTTATATTTACATTTTTAAAGACGTTCAATAAATCAATATCTACTTACGATGTTACATAAAAAATATTAATTGTCATGTCAGCCAAACGTCACACACAATCATTCATTATTCCATCCAGTTTGTGTATTACACGGAGCAGTTAAACTGGACAACAATCTTTATACAGTCTTCTGTCCCATGTAAAGTGCGTTTAAATGTTTTATATTCAGATTGTAAAATGTAATGTGGAATATTAATGTGAATTTTCTTTTATCACAGGGAACTAAAATCGCCTCCGAAGGCCTTAAGGGACGAGTGTTCGAAGTATCGCTGGCTGATCTGAACGAGTCTGATGCTGAGAGGTAATTTACTAATTTAATGCTGCTACAAATAATTTTCCCTACAAATAAAACCTCTACTTCCAAATTTAATTGTATGCTACAAAAATATATTCCTTTTACAAAAAAAATTGCAGAACTTTTTGATAAAAAATTTAAATGAAATTGATTTGAAAACAGCCACACCATACAAAACTTAAGTTTAGGTTAATCTGGCTGTTTTCTGCAGAGTGGAATTTGGTACTTTTAAGATCAGCCGGCTCCATACTAAGATATATATTATTCAATCCCTCGTTTTCGTATGTTCTTAATCACTATTTATAAGCTTTTAATGTTATAAATATTCTAGTGTTTAAAATAATTTAATTAGGAACTTTATTTATATTAAAACCACTCACTTTCTAAATCATTGTAAATTTGAATTAAATGAATTTGTAATATTATGATTCTATGCTATGCTAACTATTTTTTACAATGCCTTTGTTTTTAATTAGCTCTGAGGATGATAAGGCATTGTCGAAAACTAGTTAGCATTTGTATGGTAAAATAAATTTTTTAAAATTACAAAGTCGTTTTTATTTTAATTTTAATTAGAAACTCTTTTAACAAATTGCTTTTATCTCAGTTTGACTTTTTTGGAGCTGGCTTTTTTCTGCATAATTACATTCAAATGTAACTTAAACAGGGGATACTTCACAAAGCGAGGTCAAGCTGTCAAAATTCCACTAAAGTTTTTACTCTCTGCGCTGCGATTCTGTTAATTTTTTCAAACTACTGCGCATACGATTTTGTACTGAATTCGTATGCGCAGAAGTGTCTTAAACCTTAGTAGAATCGCAGCGCTGGATTGTAGAGGTACAGCATAGAAATGGGCAAAGCTGTGATTGGTTGGATTTAAAAATCTTAACCTACTGTATAAATTTCGCTTTTAAATAGCTATTTGATTTTAAGTTATTTAATAAAACGCAACCTATCTTAACCTACTGTATAAATTTCATAACCTATTTTTTTTTAATTTTCATACCAATAGACTAGTCCTAAAAAACTAAAATTACCGCTTTGTGAAGGATCCCCCTAAAACAAGATACTACTACTACTTTCACTTACCCACACCCAATGGTGCATAGGGCACTGCATCGGTACACTGAGTGCAGTGTATACATTAAAACAAATAATCAACAGAATTTAAAATGATGATCCACGCAGCTCGCTTTGATACAAACATGAAGAGAACCACAGTTCCCTTTTGATATTTCTTGTCTGACTTCACTCTCCCAAGTCTGGTCCATACTAGTAGTAGGAGTGTCTCCGTGCTACCCTCTCCATCCTCCGTTCCCCAGGTCGTTCCGCAAGTTCCGGCTGGTGGCGGAGGACGTGCAGGGCCGCGAGGTGCTCACCAACTTCCACGGGATGGACCTGACCACGGACAAGCTCCGCTCGATGGTGAAGAAGTGGCAGACGCTGGTGGAGGCGTGCACGGACGTGAAGACCACCGACGGCTACCTGCTGCGCGTGTTCTGCATTGGCTTCACCATGAAGGATCCCGTCAGCCAGAGGAAGACCAGCTACGCTCAGCACACGCAGGTAAATTGGGCATTTTTATTATAAAAAATGACATATAAGTCTCGGTGAAGGATTTGTGTAATTTGCCACCAAACACAGCCTGAAGTAGTGACTTGCGGCCGCTTTCCATACAAACATATTCATCGATTTTCTCCCTGCAATTTTACATTATGGCAATGATTTTTTCACACATTTTAGACATTGACCTGATGCGTGTTTGCATAGTCTTATTTTTTTAATATATATTTTTTTAAAGGAGATATATAACTTATTAAAACCATCAAAACATTTACCCGTAGAGGTAGGCAGATAGAGGATTTTTTTTTGCCGTACACTCTGTACATTACATAGACTTTTTTTGCTTCCTCTACGTTCATTCATCTTCTCAGAGATGGCATCCAGACACTGCTCCCTAAAATGCACTAGACTTTTTGAAAAACATTCAATATTGTTAGTATACTTATTGGCCATGCGTGCTTTTCAACGTTCGCGTTATATTCAAGCTGACTTCTTACTAAAGCACATACAAAATTTTCATAGATTCGAAATTTTTTATTGTCCTCGGTAAAAATCCCAATTTTCCAAACTTCGTATTAACTAAGTTTTAAATGATTAACGATGCATAAAAAACATTGAAACGATTCCTAGGTCAAACATGACTTTTTCATCTGGTGATATATAATAAAATATTTGAAAAAAATCATTGCTGCTAAAAGTAAAATTTTGCTATCTAAAATATAGCTTCATTGCTAATGATAAATTCCAGGGAAAAATCAAGGAATACGTTTGTATGGGATAGCGGCAGCAAGTCACATGGTGAAGTATGCTCTAAAACAGTGGATAAAAGTGATGTTTTACACAAATTGTACAGAGTTTAAAAGTCCAAACCTAGAAATCTCGGCTATTTATTTTCCATGATGATCCACGCAGCTCGCTTTGATACAAATATGAAGAGAAATCTTGTTTCCCTTTTGATATTTCCTGTCTGACTTCCTGCCGGCACCCAGCCCTTCCTCCCACCCCTGTAGCGGCACTAACCCCCCTCTCCGCTCTGTCGGCAGGTCCGCAAGATCCGCAAGAAGATGTGCGAGCTGATCTCCCGCAACGTGACCACCACCGACCTGAAGGGGGTGGTCGGCAAGCTGCAGCTGGACTCCATCGCCAAGGACATCGAGAAGGCCTGCCAGACCATCTACCCCCTGCATGATGTCTACATCAGAAAGGTAACCTGACCTCGCCAATCTTTCTCAATTAGCTCCACAAACTTGACTGTCATAGATACATATTCAATATTCATATTTCACCGTGTGCTACCTTGGACCGGCTCTGAAGCGTAAGACTGATCATATTACCTTTATGTAATATAGATACACTGTACTTGGTGTACAAATGCAGTGCCCTATGCACTATTGGATGCGGATAAAAGAAAGTAGTAGTAGTAAATACAGACCTTGTATCGACATAAATCAGTTAAAAAATTGATAACACAAGATTGATTTTACTAAATATCATAGACAAATTCCCAGAATGCATGATTGCTCTAGTTTGCTAAAGTTACAGGTAATAATAATATAGTCTACCGCTAGGAGCTTAGGTTAAACAGTATCTTCAATGGTAAAGCGCCCTTTGAGGTGATTTTCACAAAAATGGCGCTATATTAGTTGCATATTAGTTATATTATTACTATTACTTACCTCGTACCAACCGTTTTTATAGCCAGGGAGGAACAGCAGTCTAGTAATTCCTTGTATAATACATATATGGTCCCTTTTTACCTTGTGATAACATCTAGTAATTGTGATGTTTTCTGTGATTACAGGTGAAGGTGCTGAAGAAGCCGCGCATGGACCCCGGTAGGCTGAAGGAGCTGCATGAGAGGGGGGCGCAGCGCCCGCCGACGTGGAGGGGCGGACGCCCCGCCGAGCGCCCCGAAGGCTACGAGCCGCCGGTGCAAGAAACTGTCTAAACATTACATTTATATAAATATCAATCAACACTCTTTCATTTCTCAAGGATCCTCTTACATATAAAATAAATATTTATGTTTTCACTAGTCTAGAAGGGCTCACCACAGAGTAGCGTAGTGTTCCCAGATCTAAAAATTCAATATCAAGAGAGTAAAGACTTGAACAGGAGATTGATATTGGTAAATTTGTATAGAAATTGTAAACCAGAGTAACTAAAAAACAAAAGTTGTGGTCTTAAAAAAATAGGACTCGTGTTATTACTCTTTTTTTACCATGACCTAGTTTTCCCTTAATATTTGCAAATTCCAGGCAGATTAATCAAAATACAAGCCGCTCAAACCTGATAAGAATTGGAATACATAAGTCAGCGAAAATTACCAACTATTAAATGATTTCCTGTGTCCTAAAATTTCAGGAGATCTCAGACCTGATTGGCAGCTTGCCTAGATATGTGAGGCCTAGGGCCTATAGGAACAGTATTAGCAATTGCAATTAGTACCTAGTGCCATACCCACCTACCTCTCTTAAGGTTTCAATGAGCAAGCAGAACTCCAACTTGCTTTTTGCTCACTATCGGATGTCACTCGTGGGCCCTGTCTGTCTATTATTAGGTGACAATAGGCCGGAAACGAGAATAACAGCTGATCCGACCTATCATTTTATGGACCCAACTTGTAGATAAAGCATCATTGCTTGTTTTATTGCCTCAATGTTCCAATGTGATGTTTAAATCGAAGAAACTAACAAAAGATTTCATTATTCCAACTTACATTTTTTATTGATTTTGCATGTAAGTGTGTGATGGTACAGCACTTTTTTGAGGAAATATTGTGCTCTTTGTATTTGGGTTAGGCTTGTTGCACAACATCTTCGTGAATGTAGGAAAATAAAACAAAAAAAACACTGAATCATTGGTTTAATCCGTATGTAAATCAGATAAGCAAGATGCATCATTTCATGTAAAATTCTTGAAAAAAAAATTTTTTACTTCAATTATGGTGCAATTTTATTTATGTTTTTACGATTTTCAAGGTGTACAAAATACATATCAAATCTTTTTTGTACCGAAAGGCTATGTAAGGGAAGTATACGAATCGCACACTGGTAATTTTACTGTCTACTGAGGTAAGTTTGAATGGCGATGATAAAAAAGTATTAATATGAAAGAAATTATCAGTTCTGTCAATCAAGATGAAATGGTATAAGGCTGTGGATAATGTTCCAGCAAAATCCATGTAAAACAATGAGTTATTCCAAGTTATTCTCACATAGAGTATAATATTTACTGTTTGAGCAGTAAGTTGTTATGCCAATACAAGGGTTATATTATGTAAGGTAGGTGGAAAATGTATGTAGAATACTGAAGAAATGTCCGCTTACCTCTTCGAAGAAATGGCGTAATATTTAGTTAGAGATATCGTGCACGTAAGGAAATAGTGGTCGCCGTTGGCCGATTTAAATTTGTACAAATTACCCCGTAAGAAAGACACGGTAGGTACCCTGCAAAACATGAAACTTGTATATGGTATGTTTACCATATATATTTATTTTCCATGATTCATTTCTGACGTTTGTTGACATAATGACATGAGGGCGGCGGGATGTCGACTCGCGGCTTGTTTTTATTAAATATATAGATGAAGAATCAACCGAGATGGCCCGCGACAAGTTCATACAGAGAAGAGTTTACGATATTTTATCCAACCGGCCGTTAATGGCCTTCTTCACAATCAGCCTAATAATATTATCGTCATTTCAAATATACGGGGTAAGAATTTTTAAAAATCCTCATCTGTTTTCTTAGATTCGTGTATTAAAATCGACAAGAAATATCAAATACGTCGATAATTACATCAGAGGTGAGTTTGATAATGATTATCAAATCGTAATGGATTTTTTATGACTTATCTTATTGAATTCATTCGATTTTTATTACTCTACGCCGTATTTTGGTATTAGGGTTGTATTTTTGAATAAAATTACGTTACAAATGCTGCGAATTTAACTTGTTTTTTATATATATAGATGTTCTTTGTACGAATTTTATTTGAGGAGAATAAATTTTCAACCTTTTTTATGATCAGTAATTTATCGAACTTTGTACCTACTATTTTGCAAGAAAACGTGAATGAATTACTACCACAACTACTATCCCTCAATCGCACGTAATGGTGCATAGAGCACTGCATCAGTAACACCAAGGCAAGATGATCAGTCTTCAACTCGTGATCATAAATACAAAATGTTTCTCTCGGCATGGACAAATTATCCCTCGGAAGTGAGGGATAATTTTTTAAAATTTTTTTAATGTCTAGTCAATCAAGTTTATATCTAGTTAATTATTTCTTTTAGAAATTTTATGGTATTTGGTATTATGTTTTATTTGAATTTCTTGTTACTGCGAAACTTTGTTTAAATGTTGAAAGTAAATAAATAAATAAAAATAAAATAAGAACTCATTGTTTTCTCCAGTCGCTGTTTTTATTTACTAAGTTTTGTTTTTTATTAAGTTAAGTACTTACTATATTTATCTAACCTCATTACAAAGCAAATACAACGGAATTAAATATGCACCTGTTTAAAGATTTACAGTTTCTTGTGAAATTCGAGGCCAGATAATTCAATAAAAATCTTTTATTGTTACTGGTTTTCATGGTTCATTATTTATTATGATTTGTGTAAATATTTATGGCTTTTGGATGTAATTTCTAAAGCAAACGTTATAAGTTTATTTCTGGGGGTTAATGCTAAAAGTGCCTATGTAAGATTTTGGTCAAAATGAGTTAGGTATCAGAAACCACTCGTAAATTACCATTCTTTTAATGCTATATGTACCTATTGTCAGCCACTGAAAGGTGAAGAGGGTAAAGAATCATAATGCATATAACTATTTTGTTTAAAGTAATTAACACCTATTGTTTATAAGAAACAATTAATTCCCTCTCCTGAACAATGCACTTTTTTGACATAGGCACTTCTAGCACTAACCCCCAGATTTATATCAATGCATAGATGGAGCCTTTAACGCGCTGGTGGATGATTCTCAATTCGTAACATATATACAAAATCAAAAATGTTACCTGGTGTGGATATTCGCTAATAAGCGAAATGGGGAATGTTGTAGTACATAAAGTGGCCACTTAACCCAGCCAATGACAAGTCATAAGCGCTTATTCCTGAATTTGAAAAAATTCTACCTCATCTCTGTAGGGATATAAAAATGAAAATATATATTAAAACCACTCTCTTTTGTAAATCATCATCATATCAAATCGTTAGACTGATCATCTTACCTTCATGTAATAAAATAATCAAGATACACTGCACTTGGTGTACCAATGCAGTGCCCTATGCACCATTGCATTGTAGAAGTAGTAGTATCTATTATTGTTATTATTATTGCCCATATCTTGTGTACTGCTTCTTGTCTGCCTTCTGCATCTAAACGGCCCTTGAACTGGTTGACCGTAGCGGAGTGGACAGCTAGGCCTGTTCCGTAATAAAATAAAATGAATTGTCCAAATGAATTCCAGATATACCTGGTATCGACGGGCAGCATAGCGGAGATGATATGCGACAAGCGCCACTGCGGAGCGGATGCCGCATCGGGAACGTGCGAGCCTATAGACGCGGTGTACACGTGGGTCAACGGATCCGACCCGATATGGCTGGCTGAGATGCGGCGGCACGCCAGCAGCCAGGGGTGGGGGGGGGGGGAGGGGGGACTACGATCCTTCCAGATACGATGATAAACAGGAGCTGAAGTATTCTCTGAGGTAAGGACAATCCAAGTAAATTAGTGTAGCCCAAACTTATTTGAACTTAATTTTTTTTAACAGCAACATTTTGAACGTATACAAATACTTGTGGACAAATTACTGGATTATACCCATGCTGGGCTGTATCAGATATTATTGATATCCCAACAGAGACAAAGAAAACTCTGAAAACGAATGTGTGTTTATCTAGGCGTTGCTAGCTGTCATTGGCTGGGTTTAAGTGGCCACTTGATGTACTACAACATTCCCCATTCCGCCCATCATCTGACAACCATACATGACAAATTTTTGAAGCTACTATATATGTTGAGTTTGTACAGAAGTATCCACATTTAAGCTGGTTTTTTGATAGATTTTAATATTTTTTCTCTCTAGTGACATCTGTTGAGAGGATTGCTAAGCATTTTTTGGCAATCTACTTTATTGATGTAGGCCAGGCCCCTCATCCCAGACATCCACCCGTGCATCCGCGGTCAGGGTCTCAATGGAGGGGGGATTAGGGAAAAGAGGGGAGGGGACAGAACGCATGTGTGCATCTCACACTATCACCCTATCATCCTATCTGGCAGACACTATTTCATACGTCCCCTGCCGTACCTTATCACAATACCTATCCAAAGACCATCCTATCCTTACAAAAGACACAATACAATTGAGTTGACCTTCTGGCGACTGCGTCACGGTACAAATTATCTTGTTTTGTTTGTTTGCCTAGGTCTCTGGATCTGTACGCTCCGTGGATCCGCCACGTGTACATAGTGACGGCCGGCCAGCTGCCGTGGTGGCTGGACGCCCAGAGCCCCGGGCTCAGGCTCGTGTCCCACCGGGACATCATCCCTCCCCACTACCTGCCCACCTTCTCCAGCCCGGCTATAGAGTGCTTCCTCCACAAGTGAGTTGCGTGAACCTGACTACTGTCACTATGACCTGTGCAGATCTATCGGGCTCCCGTTAGTTCGATCTAGCGATTGATTCACTTAGATATGAACTGAACCCAAAAAATGAAATGACACTTCCGTCAAAACCTCCGACTCCGCCAGGCGCGTATTCAGTATTTCTTTAACCGCCGGCCGAGTCGGACGTTTAGAAAACATTCCGAAATGCCTTACTGTGTAGTTAAAACCGTGTTAAAACCGTACGGATAAAATTAAGAAAAAAGATGGTGTTACTTTCCACACGTAAGTGTTTATTTATATTTGTTTACATAGCCTAAAATAATTGTTATTCAAAGAAAGTTTTCTTCTTAAATAATAGCAAACAGCCCGTCCACAAGAAGAAAAAAGTCATTTTAGATGCATGGTAAAATTCATGAACGCTCCTCGTAAGGAGCGGGTTAGTATTGTATACTGTTACTGTCACCCTATATATATAGCCCATACCTTTTGCGGTGTGTGGGCGGAAGGGCTGTGATAGGTCGGCCCGTGTAAGAGTATTGAGGTGCAGAATCTTCGTGTCATTACTTTTTCTAAATAATTTACTCTGCAAGGCAGATCTAAATGTATTATATATCAATGGATCTAGGTCTTTACAAGACCAACCTGTTAGGAATTTTTATTTAGTCAAATACTGAAATGCAGCCTATACTTAAGTGTCTGTTTTTATTACTAGCAACTCTGTTACCTGTGAAGAGCTTCGCCTTGCTACTAACTTCAGAGTAAAACCTTTAAGCCAGCTGTCATTATCAATTATATCTCTCTTCTCTCAAAACCTTCAACTAGTAACCTTGCCTTAAGCCTTTGCAAAGTTAGCCGTGTTTTTATTGGCATAAAATGTAATAATGTAAATTACAAAATAAAACCACCAAAGAACAACTACAGTCCACACCTCAACACAACCTAACCTGGCTATTATAGGTCAGGTTAGTTATTGGATGAGTCCGTAGCCTAATATTCACTTTAGAATTATATATAACCAAATGGACACACAAACCAAATTATTAACCGACTTCTCCACTTCTCCAAGTACAGGGTCGGGTGTCGTTATTTGGATAAGTCTAATGGGTCGTTGTATATATTGAAAATGCCTGCAAAAATATAGCTATGTAACTATTAAAATTTGGTATGCAAAAACATTGTTTTGTAAATTCTAAATTTGTGAAATCAAACTTATGTATAATGCTACAAATGCCCTGACTCGACACGGACTATCTAGTGAGTCGGGGACAGATCATTGGCATGGGTCTCCATGATTGAGTCGCCATCCCATTATTGTGATAGTTAAATGTAAGTAAATAAATGAATATCTACTCGTACAAACATTACCTAACCTAACCTAACCTCACTATTATAGGTTAGGTAAGCCAGTGTTATTATTGTGACCTCCGCGGATCTTATCTCTTCCCGTTAATTGAATCTTTCTCTGCAAACCTAACCTTACCTAACCTAACCAGAACCTAACCTTACCTAACTTCTAACAAATCAGAAATTTTCTCAACCGCTCCTCAAACACAAAGTATTACGTTAAACAAATTAATCATGTCTTTCAGAATTTTCACGGACTGTCGGGAGAAGTTCCTCTACCTAAACGACGATGTCTTCTTCGGCGGTCCAGTCTACCTGGGAGATTTCTACACTCAGTCTGATGGGTACGAAGTTTACACAGCGTGGAATGTTCCGGAGTGTGCCCTCGGCTGCCCGTGGTCATTTCTTGGTATGTCACTATTTCTCATTTCACTGTACAAACACACATCTCTTTTACATGAAAATTTCTAATAGGATTATCGCTGAAAATTTTCTGTAAATATACACAAAGACATAACAAAAAAGTCACAAAACAAGCAAAGATAATTTCATGTTTGGATTTTACATGTGAAATCATTGTACCTCGTTTATTAATTGTCCAGCAAAACTCTACCGATTTTTTAAAGCTAACTGTGTTTTTAAGATTGTCTCTGTGAGACACGAAAAACGGATAAGAAAATAATTGTTGTAAACTAACAAATTTAATTAGTATTAATGCACTATTTTTACTGTAGACCAATCATACGACAAATTACAGTGCTAACTCACCTATACGAAGAATGCACGCAACTGGCTAACAAGTATACTAACAAAACAAATTGATGTTTTTCAACACAAATCTAGTGCATTTTAGCGAACAGTGTCTGGATGCCATCTCTGGCGGTAATGAATAGCTACCTACTGTGTAATCATTTAAAAATGTCTATGTAAAAGCCCTATGGGCGTAAAAACAATAAAATAAATAAATAATGCTCTCATTGTCACTATCACTGCCTTATATACTGTTTAAACTGTAGGAGGCTAGAAAAATCCCAATCGTCCATGCGCTTGGTTGCTGGCAAGGTGTTGTGATCTTTAAGTCTCTTTTATTGTACAGCGCTCTTGAGGCGATTTATCGCAAAAATAGCGCTTAATAAATCATCCATAAATAAATATAATTGTCATACATTTCTTACAACCCAAACCGAGTCAAGTGGGCCGGAAGTGTACCGGCGACAGGTCATGCGACAGCTGCGTGTTGCAGGTGACAAGTCGTGCGACAGCGCTTGCAACATCGAGGAGTGCGACTACGACGGCGGCGACTGCCAGGGGGACCCCAAGTCCCGGTACTACGGAGCCGCCGGCCACCTGGACTACCTGGGAGACTACTTCGACAGTCCTTTCTTCGACGAAGAGGACCAGCGGGACTATCAGAGCGTCGGGAAGTATCCGGGCTTCGACGAACCGCCATTTGATCCCAAGGTAGGTATTATTTTCTGTACAAATTTCAATCTCCCAACCTACACATGGTTTTATCAATAATTTATTTTACTTAGTGTCGACTGTTTCACATTCTTAATGCATTTAAAATTAATACAACCAGTTTTTAATCAATAAATCAAATTAACCCCTTTGTCGGAATAAGGAAGTCACGGTATCAATCAATTTATTCATATAAAATGCCAACAAATTTATCATTGCAAGAGAAGAAAATAAATTTAGTAAAATAAAAACTAAGTTTTTGGAGCTAAAAATGAATCTCTTGCTGGATATTTCAAATCCGATGCCACCTTCGAACAAGAAATTCAGAGAAGTGACATTCCATACTTGAAAAATACAATCCTAGAAATGTTTTTAGTAAAATTTGTATGTCAATCTCAACTCAAATCAGTCAGGTCACATTGTCTGGAAAAGTTAATGATTTTTGCGTTTTTGCGTGTTAGGTCGTGCAAAGCGAGACAACACGAGGATCAGGATCTCCTGGATAGTCTGCGGCCCGGCTACCAGCCCGACGCAGAGGAGATCAAAGTGTTCAAGCGGGAGGTAGAGGACGAGTTCTGGAAACCAGTGGAAACGCAGAACAACGAGGACAACATCCTGGCAAACAAATACACCATGAGGTCACTGACTGCGGTGGTCAAATCAAAAGAAATAATAGACTTAAAACTTGTAAATATACCAAATAATCAAGAAATTGATGTCCCAAATGAAACTACATACTTATGTGATGATAGAAAACTTGTAAATATACCAAATAATCAAGAAATTGATGTCCCAAATGACAGTATATACATAAGCGATGATAAAAAAACTTGTAAATATACCAAATAATCAAGAAATTGATGTCCCAAGTGACAGTATATACGTAAGTGATGATAGAAAACTTGTAAAATATAGCAAAAAGTAAAGATATTCATGTATCAAAATGAAGAAATAGACTTAAATGATGATGGAAAACTCATAAATATACCAAATAATAATGAAATTGATGTACCAAACAAACATACCATGAGATCACTTAAAATGATGGCTGAATCTAACGAAATAATAATAGATTTGTTTTGATGTTAGAGAAAACTTGTAAATATCTGCCAAATAGTAATGATATTGACGTATCAAATGAAAAAATAGGCTTAAGTGATGATGGAAAAACCATAAATATACCAAATGACAATGAAACTGATGCACCAACAAAATATACCATTAGATCACACTTAGATGGTGGTCGATCGAATCGAACGAAAAAATTGACTTAAGGAAAGCTAGTCATAAGAATACAGAAGATAATGTTAAGAAAATACCAAATAGCGACAACCAAAAATTGAAACAGTTGATTCTCGAAGAGTTGAAAGACACAGAATCAAATGTAAGTGGAGCCGTGCACCATTACAATAAAAACTATTTGAAACGAAATAAGAAAAAACGCAGGAAAACTAAAGAAGAAATTATAGAAGAATCTAACCCAAGAGATGAACGAAAATTAGCAATGTACGCTAGATCTCTCATCCATACTAATAAGTTGTTCAATAAGCAGTATGGATTTTTGAATCGGAAAGTTCCGGCCCACGTTCCGTTTCACCTCGAGAAAAAGATAATCGATAAAATGCAGGACAATTTTAAAGAAAATGTGAAACAGACGGCCATGAACAAATTTCGGCGGCCGAACGATTTGCAATTTGCGTTTGCGTATTATTTATTATCTTCTGAGCGAACGGAGAGAATATACAATAGAAGAAATTTTTCGATATGTTTGGACACAGAGAATAAAAGCGGGTAAGTCATTTCAATATTTGTATTTATGTTAAAAAACAAAGCAATTAAGTATTTATTTCCCCCAATCATTTTTGTACTATATGTTCGTTGGCATTGATTCAATTTTTCAGATGTATTGATAGCGTAGCATTTAGGAACGTGGAGACACATAATGAAAATACGTTCTGTGTTCCAACAAACCTCTTATTACAAGCAACAATGAAAAGCCTCGCCCTTTCCTAGACTGTTTAAAAGACTATTGAGTCTTTTTTCAGTCCAGCCATACTCTACGGATTTTTTAATGCTAATACGCGAAAATTAATAGATTCAGTTTTTGATTGGAAAAAGCAGAAGAAATGAAGGTTAATATACGCAACCAAATTGCTTTCATTGCCCCTATCCACTGTCCCAGCTCTTAGATTGTGATAAAATCATTCACCCCAACTGCTCAAGGAGCTGGCCCAAAATTTACAGTGATAGGGATTATTGGTAATTCTACTCCCTTTTCAGTCGTTAGTTACAATTACCTCCCGCCCCAACCGCAGCCAAGCACAGTTAGAGCCAGTCTCCTAGCGTGGATTGGACACGTTTGTCCCTGGGTTGGCTGAGACAGTGTTACATTGACAATGTGTTGGCTAATCTGAATAAACTCTCTCGAGCTCTTGAAATAGAAATGTTTCCAGTAACGATTGCTATAGTGACATAGCATTGTGTACTTCATCAAATTTTGTGGGGGGGGGGGGGGGGGGGGGGGGGGGGGGGGGGGGGGGGGGGGGGGGGGGGGGGGGGGGGGGGGGGGGGGGGGGGGGGTGGCTAATTAAGGCTATTCTCCACACTTCTATATTCTTTGGGTGTGGCGTTCCAGGACATGGTCGGACCGCGAGGTGCGCACGGTGCTGGCGCGAGTGCGCGGTTTGCCGCTCACGGCCGAGGTGGGGCGCGCGCTGGAGGCCGCACTGCGCGCGTGCGAGAGCCCCGAACACGCCTCGCACCCCACTCCTCCTGGAGAGAGGTATTGGACTCGGGACATGGTAATTATTCAAACCTCTTCTATCACATGATACTAAGTTCATGTGCTACAATGAAAGCCCCACCCTTTCCCTTAGACTGCTTTAAAGACTATCGAGTCTTTTTTCAGTCCAAGCCAACTCTACCGGATTTTTTCAACAAGCTAAACCGCGATTATAAGATTGTTATGTGTGATAAAAATACGGATGAATTTACGTTATGTCACGCGAAACAAAATGCTTTTCATTGCACCCCTACCACTGTCTCGGGCTTATGTATTATAATTGTCATTGTTTCGATCACCCAAAACAATCCAGAGTCTCGGCGCCAAATTAACAGTAGTAGGGTATGTTAGTTTCTACCCGATCATTATTTATTAGTAATTACACACCACCCGTGTGGAGACCGGTATCCCCGCCTCGCCAGGCCCCCCATCCCAGACATCCTCGCCCGGGCATCCCGCGGTCCAGGTCTCAATGGAGGGGTGATTAGGGAAAAGTGGGGGAGGGGACCTGAACGCATGTGTGCATCTCACACTTTCCTTCCTATCTGCCAGACATCTATTTCATACGTCCACTGCAGTACCTTATCACTAATTACCTATCCAAAGACCCTCCTTCTCCTTACAAAAGACACAGTACAATTGAGTTGAGGGTTGGGATATCATTTGAGGCCTCACGCACGCCAACAAACACCCCGGGACAAGACCCCCCTTTTTGGGGCACCCCCCAAGTCCCCCCGGGGACTCCCCCACTAAGCAATTTTTTGTTTGTTTTCCTTTTTGGACCAAAACGTGCACAATGCCGTTCAGTCCATGCCTCAACTTTGTTTACTCTGCGACTCATAATTTTTTATTT
>JAGVSP010003019.1:0-25816 GCA_022494985.1 Micrasema minimum | reverse complement strand
TAAAAAATTATACGACGTTAAGTTTTAAATATTTTTAAATTTTAAATATTTTAACAGAAAAGCTCCGCATAATGGAAAAAGGTTTTTCCAAGAAATTTCTTTATTAAAGAGGAGTTTTTTGTAATCTTTGTTCACAAATTAATCCTTTTGTTTAATGGTCCCTATGCACCCATTTCTGGATAAGGAAAGGTGAAGTGTTTTAATTTTGGGGATTCTATCTAATGATCATCAGAGTCTAGAGTTCACAATGCTACTCCTGGGACGCAACTCCATTTTACAATTGCAATATTGATTTCATGATGAAATTGTCATAGTACACAGCTTTTGGCTCTACAAGGTGAAGGAGGAGGTAACAGAATATAAAAGTTACTATGAAGGAGTAAGGAGTCAAAAATCCTCCGCCTATTACAAAGTTATCAAAAGTAAAATGTCTAAACCGATAACTATTCATATCATTGTCACTGAGGGACGTTTGTCATCTTTCGATGTTCTATCGGGAGGAATTTCTACAGCATCATCTTCCGCACTTCTCCAAGTAATGAAAATAGTTGCAGATGAAAATATCAATGATGCTGCCCCTGTGATTCCCAATATCTATAAGACATAATAAGTATTAATTATTTATATTTTTTCAGTATAATAAACAAAATAATCTATCATAAAAAAAATATTTTAACATGGCAACACATTTTTTGACTGACAATTATTATCAGCCAATCAGATGAGCCGATATCCACCAGATAAAAATCTGAGGGAACAAATCAGGAACACAAACTTCATTTGCAAAATTGAATTTTGTTTGATTGTTAAATACTAAATACCCAAAATAACTTCATTTTGAATTCGAATATATCATGTAAAGACTATATCAAATGCATTAGGATTACTAATATTTTTTTCCTAAGATTAATCAAGTTAAATGTAGATAATTATTTGAAAATAAAAATGTTTTAAACAAAAAATACTTACACCTGGTACTTTTGAAATTGCACCATAACTGGAGCAGTTAGCCAATAAAAGTATTGATATTACAAGAGAAGTAATGGCAATAATCATACATAGAAGAATATCCTGAAAAAAAAAAAAATATTTTAAATTAATGAAACTATGCATTTTGTCAGGCAGACCCAATAGGTGTTATCTTCCATAATATCTGATTATTATCATAAATATATCTATAAGGAATCACTTAAACCCTGCAATCAACACGCCATCTAAAAGGCAATAAATATTATTAGAAAGTGTAAATTATATCGCATTTATGATTTATGATTATTATGAGCTTGTTTTGATGTTTATGAAGTAGTAATGTCATCATAACAATACGATGACATAACTCAAACATGATACATTGTATCTGATTAGCATTTATTATATGTAGGTAGTAGGTACACTTTTTGACAATGTTTATTGTGTGTAGGTACACTTTTTGATTTTTGTTTATAGGTATACTTTTTGATTAGTGTTTATAGGTATACTTTTTGATTAGTGTTTATAGGTATACTTTTTGATTAGTGTTTAGAGGTATACTTTTTTATTAGTGTTTATAGGTATACTTTTTGATAATTGTTTATAGGTATACTTTTTTATTAGTGTTTATTGTGTGCAAGTACACTTTTTGTATTGCAATTAATTAATTATTTACCACTTTAACCCCAATAGTAGGGATCCGTTGGGCTAGGCCGAGAATTGAAGAGACGTAGAGAAGGGCCACGACCACTCCACTAACAGCAGTCACAGTAGGGAATACTATCTCTAACCAAGTATTGGAAATCGAACATACGTGTGCAGATAGTGATATTATGGACCCAATTAGAAAGAATAACTGCAAAAACATTTAAAAATGATATTATATACATGGTTCAATTGGTAGAAAGATATAAAATAACTATTTTTGTCGAGTTTATTTATGGATTTTAATTTATACAAGGTTGCTAAACGCTTGTATCAACCTCGTACTGACTTGTATCTACATATAGGTATGTTGGTTATCCCTGTTCAGGAATGTTTGTAGTGAATTCCGCAAGTTAGATCCACAAAACACGAATGTACGCAACAAAATTTTAATTAAATGACAGATACATGTAAGATTAAGGGAATCACATTCAGCTTAATCTTGGGGGAGGTACATATTTATATATTATTGAGTACCTTACGCTAAAAAGTAGACAAACTTTTTTTTTTTTAAATGGTGTGTAAAAAGTAGACAAACTAAAAATTAGAAAAAATATTTCTTTGCACATTAAAACTGAGCCGCTCAATAGAAACCAGAAAATTCCTGGGTTAATTTTGCTTCAAGCGCTGATAAAATTTTATAAACAGAATGAGTTTTCTGGTTATGTATACATATCACACACCTTTTTTATATACATAAGCGATTGGTTGAGTTATAATATTGAAATCAAACTACATTTTGGTTCTATTTTTATATTATTTTTAACACTCCATATCGAGACAATTGTTTCGTCTTATGGAATTCTATCAAATAAATGCCAACTCAATCAATTCTAAATTTGTCCAACGTATATTATTTATTGAAGAAAAATGACAGCGCGGTTTGTAAATGAAATAAATAAAAAATGGTTTAGAATCATTCAGTCATATTGATTTAGTATTAAAATAAAATATTGTATAAAAATTACTGTAGAAAACTAAATTTACCGCCGATGACATATTTATTATCTGTCCATATAATATCTGTGCAGTTACTTCACTCCAACATTATATTACAAATGAATGATCACTTACTGTGGCTAGAAGTTTCAGTATGCCAACTGGAGAAACCACAAAGCGATGACCTGAAAATCTCTTTTTCAACACCTCTTCAGGAGACACAGAGAATTGTCTGTTCATTTTAAGGTGCAATACTTATTACTCCGCATAATTATTACTTAGTACCTACTTTTTTATCTACAAACAAAACTAATCACCTATTCTCAGTGCTCTAAAACAGAAGTGGATTGATCGCTTGACTTCGAAGAACTAATCTCAATTATTTTTAACAAGATATATATTTTTATCTTATCAGAAGATAATTGGAATTAAACTAAAATAAATCTGATGATAATGCAGAAATATTTCTTTCTAATATGTCAAGTAGAACATATTTTGACACAAAATCTTAACGTCAGCCGAGATTTATTAAATTGATTAAGTATAATGTAATCTAATCTAAGTACAACTATATAAACATTAGAATCATCGTATCATTGAAGAAATCTTCGTAGTAAAACAACAGTTTGTGATTTAAAAAAAACTTTATTTGTTCTCAATATCAAATTGAATTTTTCATGAAAATCAATTCAAATTTCAGTAAAATAAGCCCAAATTATACATTACATCTATATAATAAAATATTCATTAAGATGATATGGAAAAAATGCTAGAAAAGGGTATCAATAAATATTTAAAAGCTAAGTTTTCCAAACAAGTTCTTAACCTATTCAAAAATTATAATTCTATGTACATCAATATAAAAACTCTATTTGTAAATGGATACACTTATTTAAATCAATTTTACTTTAGATTATTTTTATGGACATGAAAATATTATATACTTTGCGATTAAGAACTGTATTTTGACCACAGTCAATTTAGGACACGATATAAAGAAGAAAATCAGACTGAATCCACGGAAACACAATACTTTAATCTAACTTTGGCCACTAAATTATTCATAATACAAATATTACAATAAAACCTGTAAAAATGAGGAGTGATTTAAGATCGAACTGCTTTAGATATGATTTTTGCCAAAACATCCAAGCATTAGTTGTGACTCCTTTCTGCTGTATTTCGGACAGTCGATTGACATTTCATATCATTATACACATTCACGTCTGTCTGAACATATTTTACTAAACATGTTTATCAAATGCACCTTAGTTCAAACAGAAGTAACCAAGGTTGTTTAATTTATAGTAATATTTTGTACTGCAAACGTCAACTAACTACTGAACAATAAAAAATGTTGACAGTTTTTTTCTGGATCCAAAACAAGAATTTTAAAAATTAGACTAAGGTGAATTTGATGAACATCGGAGAACTTTAGTAATACATTTTCAAGAGATTTGTAATATTATAAACACAGTGATAACAGCGAACTTGATAAAAGTTGTCACAGATAAATGAAAGTTATTACACTATCCCAATCTAATCAAAACATTCTAGATTAAAATTTCCCAAACTATTTTTAATAATTTATTGTGAATAGATATGTAAGATGCTATATTTTTCATATACAATCTCATTGTGAACAATTTTCAGTACAGGTGAACCGATAAATCAACACATTAGTTACAATGACCTATTATGGGTATTACAGAATTTAAGAGTAGAATTGAAAATAAAACACTCAGCTCTTTGACATTTCTAGGTCGCTACAAAACCATTCACACATTGGTCAAAGTCGTAATGTTAAGCGAAAATATTCTAAATCCCTTTTTACGTCTAATGTCAGATTATTGATTAAAAATTATGTGGTTATAACTAGATTATATCAGATTGATTGTTTGGAACTTTGTAATGACGGAATAATATCAAATTAGAGGAGTTTATAATAATTAACATTAGACGGCAGTTATTATTAAATGAAGTTCCGAGTAACTCCACATCGACAGGTCTCGTGAGATGATATTTCTATGTTTCATTACCATTGTCTAGGTATTGAAGAGTAGGAATATGTATTACGGTTACATTTAGTTTGGCATTGTGTTACTAGGTAATATGGAAGAATTAGAATATTCCGATTTGATATTATTCCGTCGGACAGAAGAATTAGTGTATATTATGATGGGACTAACATTATAAACTATTACCCTTTGTTCAGGATTACATTTTACATTGTATGTCAGAGGTACAAGTAGTGGCTGGACCAGGACAGGACACAGACCTGGATAGGACACAGCCCGGGACAGAAGTCAACCAACACCATATTCCTACCCACTAAACTGTGTGTTACATAACTACTACATTCAGTTGACGTTCAGTTATCAACATGTTTGTTCAATTATAAATATATAAAGGCAATTAAAGAATGTGAATGATTTGTATTTGAATAATCGATTATAATAGAATAATCACTTGGCATTACAGTAAACTCTGAAATTAGTCTGTAAACTGTAAAAGTTAGTCGAATTACGATAACGGACAATTGCTGCTTTTAGGTTTAGGCTGAAAGTCATAGTGTTGAATCAATCACAGCTGGGACCTGAATTTCTCGGTTGAAATAAAACTAAATTAGACTTTCAGCTTGTAATCAGATTAAGTTAGTCGCATCTCTGTTCCTGTCTCCTATTTTAAAACAATAGCCACGACACTTCACCAGCGAGTGACCAAGAGAACTGGAAAATATAGAGAATTATCTCATCATCTATCTACGGCACTATTGAAGAGTTTACTGTTCCAACAGAAAGAAATTTAAACAGTTAACATTATCGGATTATGTAGAGACCACGACATGAAAAGGCTCACTGAATTGATGCTGAAATTGCCAGAATTAAATCCTTCAGTTTTTCAAGTCCATCATTTTGTCTGCTAACCTTTTTTAGTGGTGTGGTATCTATTTACTATAGAACTAAAATATTGTATGTTTTTTACAAGTGAATAGGTGATAAAATAGCGGTTTAATTAAAAGTGGCCTTGAAGTCAGTGGGTCAAAGTATGGAATGAATAACATGATTTTTAAAAGTAATTGATATTAATATCATAGTGCAAATGTGCAGCAATGTAAACATTCTAAAAGAATATAAATTCTGATAAGGAGTTGAAAGTTAAAAACGAGTATTTATTTACAAATCATGTTTTATCAAATTACGGAAGTTATTTTCTTTAAAATTGGAAATAAATTGAACTAAAAAATATAAGTAAAAAGAAACGTTGCTGCACATTGCACATTTTATAGCCATATAAGTACATATTTGCACTAATGTCTAAAATACAATCTTCACGAAAACAACAAATGAATAATACATAATATATGAAATATGTATGTAATTTTACTGTGCTGCAAAGTAGATAAATTACTTCTAAACTTCTACTTGAACACTTTAATGAACCTTTGGGATTCACAAAAAGGTTTTGGAGACCCTTAAAATTAACTTTGTTTTATAAAAATATACTTTCAAATAGCTATCAACAGAATGTGACTAGATTCAGTAACTAGAATGTACGAGATCATTAAAATATCATATTACACTAATTTTTTAAGTGTAAATATTACGTTAGGCAAAATAAACTTAACTAGAAATGGGTATAGAATGGTAAATAAAATAATCATAGTAAAAACAATTACTATTCTCACTACAAATGCAAACCAAAATCTCAGAATAAACTTCCTCAATATAGTATTGAATACAGTACAGTAAAAAAATATCACAAAATTAGGAATGCTAAACAAACAATATTCAGCCAACAGTTGAAAGATTACCGAATGTGCAAATCAGTACGTAATAATATTGTTAGCTTTCTAAGAATAAAAAAAGTATTGAAGTCTCTCGTGACTAGAAAAATACAGATTTGAGGAGTATATCTACCAGCGACATTAACAATGCGGACTTTGGCATCTCCCGCACCAAGTTACCTTACAGATAATCGTAATTTAGAATAGGATAGCGAGATATAAGACATCCCCATAACACTGACATTTCAATTTGTCTATTAGAAAAATAAATCTTCAAGACGGGGATTTGAATCTTTACAAAGGAGGGAAATTCAATAACCACAATTGAAGACATGGACACAATAAGAACATAATAAACTCCATTCATAACCAGGGATATTGACCCTAATGTTTTTACTTTCCATAGTCGCAAAACTATTGCTTAACCCTTCTACTTTTAAAATTTCACATAATCAAGTATAGACTGAAACAAAGTGCTCGTATTGTATCCATGTCTTCAATAATTGATCTTGTAAAGTAAATAAAACCAGACATTCGCGTACATTTGTTTTAAGGTCGCCGTCGTTCCTAACTACGTGTAAATCCACCGGATGCTACATAAGGTCACCAAAAGTCAATGGAAGATTGTGATCTAATTCCCATTCACCGTATCACCAATATACAAGGTTCATATTATGCACTAAATGTTCTCACTATCTAGAGGAGGTACGCCACTGTTGCCGGCCTCCCTAGGAATTGGTTATCTGCCATAACTAGGTCTAATAAGGTCGCCTTTAGAGGTGGACAAGTCTCTTCCATATATAAGACAACACTAACTATGCTCTATAAGCACAAAGTTACTACAGAACACTCACCATTTAGCGATTTCACCATATTTTAGGACAAATAGGAGAGACACAGACTGCACGCAAACAATATTTTAATATTCTATACAAATGGTCCAGCATTTTTACTAAAAAGTATACTATAATAACTATTCAAAAATATTATCCATTATTTAGAATCGTGACACAGTAGAGAAATAACTTTAGAAATAACATAGTTTGTTGAATGCCTTATCTGGATAGTACGATTTTCTTAGACAAATGGATATGGTGGACCTGTTGGATCCAAAGGTGATGTTTTAGGCTTAACCAATTTGGTTTTAAAGTAATGTTTTATTGATCACACGCAAGATATTTAATAAAATAATAAAATGACATCAATCGAGCGTTCCTTATTTTGTTTATCGAGCTAAAAAGCAGATTGGACCCACATATTCAGATTAGGGCTAAGTAATGTAGCTGCCCCTACTGACTTAGCTGCCAATTTGCCAATGTTGGTGGAAGCTATACATTATAGAAACATTTAGAAAGTTGGGCCCACGGCCCAGATTACCAGCTTATCTACATCCATAGCAGTTGTGACAGTAATTGGTAAAATAATTTGATAATAATATACCAATAACTGTCATAATATACGCATCACAACTGTGATATGTTGGTATACTGGGCCCAGGTGAATTACTAACATATAATACCATCTTATACTAACCATTGTTTTTGATAATTAGTAAATACAAATTAATAAAATTCATGTAGATGCTAAATAAAATACTCATTTAATCATGTACACCCCAATATTTTCAACAAATTGTGATATTTCAAGTCTGAGTCGAGCTTCGAACACGGAGAAAAAGTTAAGAAATATTTCTATTGAAAATTGTTGCGGTGCATCTGTGTCTCTAGGCCATCCTTTAGCACTATTACATCACTATAAGGGAGCCTTGGAGGTGCATGGCAGGGGATCCGGCTCCAGCGGCACGGGCAGGTAGGCAGCGCGCGGGGGGCGGCGAGCCAGGGGGCGAGGGGCTGCCCGAGGGGCTGTGCCCCAGCAGCGCCGAGTCGCTCGTGGGCGGGGGGCGCCGGTAGCAGTACACCAGCGCCGTCAGCCCGCTGCACAGGCCCGCTATCAGACCAAATGACTACGAAACAAATATTAATAATGGTAAAACATAATAACGAATAATGATGTCACAAACGCTCTTAATATAACTCTTAAATATTAATTTTATGTATAGTATAGTTTTTAGACGAAAACTTACAGATGAAGCGATAAGCATGTTGGTGGAGTCCACAGGAACCCACCAGTACTGGTCACTTGCCACGGCTTCCAGGGAAATAGAAGCTGCTATCAAGTACATCACGCCCACACATATGTATAGCCACGCATTCTGCAGAAAAGCAAAAACAAAAATGTTAAAATGACACGGTAGACATGGTAAATCCATATTGAAAACAGCGGTAAAGATGTGGTATCTGCACACTATATGTTATAAGTATGTGTAGATAATATGTTGCCCGGGTGACCGTTCCGCGCGTTAGACGATGCGGATCGCCATTAAGGTTCTTTTCAAAGACAGACATTAAATCGTTCTTAATAATATTGTTCTTGTAATACTTCAATTATAATAATATACCAACAGAGAAGATAGAGTCGGAGAGAAGAGTGAGTAGAAGAATATGATTGGAGTAGGTGTACTCACCAGCTTGGCCCAGTTGAAGGGGAAGAGGTGCACCAGCCTGGAGATGTCGAGGAAGAGCAGCGCGGCGCTGGCCAGGAGCGAGAAGAGCGCGGTGGCCAGCAGCAAGCGCAGGCGGCCAGCGGCGGGCAGCAGCCACAGCTCGGCGCCGCCCGCTGCGTACTCCAGCGCCACACAGCACAGCGAGGCGGCGGCCACCAGCAGGCGCAGCGCGCCCACGCTGCTCAGCAGGTGCGCGGCGTGGCAGTACAGCGGAGCCACGCGCGCGGGCGGCGGCGGCGGCGTGCGCCGGTAGTGCGGGTGGCTGTCCCACGAGTGCACGGACTGGCCCGTCTGGCTGCCCGCGATCTCGAAATCCTGCGCCGCGGGGAGCGGCCGCTCCAGCCCGCGCAGCTCCTCCAGCAGCAGCTCCACCTCGTCCGCGGCGTACAGCTCGCTCACCGAGCGCCCGCCCTCCATCGCCTCACCGCAGCACGCCCGACCATCTCATGCTGCACCTAACCCAGATACTATTTACTACCTGATCTGATCATAATCATAATCATATTAGCAACAAAGGTGGTTGTATTCAAATTATAATCATAAACTCAGACATTTGACGCTTAAATTAATCAACGAAAATTAATGATTACAAGAAAAGAATTACCTAATAATAAAAAATATTTTAATCGAAACATTCAGTTATATGAATTTGTCGTCATTTACTATTTGATCTGATTACCATGGCCGTAATTATTTTTTTTGTAGTTTTCAGTGAAATTGTGTATCTCTTTTCTGTCATATTTAAGAGTATTGCATGGAGGGAGTTGGCTATATGACTGTTAAGTGGATAGATTTAGTTATTTACTTAATTTATTAACGCCCATAAGGCTTTAACATATACACATTAATTATACAGTACTTTTAAAAAGTTAGTTAACAAAGTTACAAGTATATCAATATTGTATAAAGGGATTGCACATGTATAAAGAAATAATATTAAAAGGTCACAGGATGAATAACAAAAGTAAAAATACCAACATTTATAAAATGTTTTCTATTTCCTTTTTAGTTTCTTGTAGGCTTCAAACACCACACCGCTGGAGAGTCCTAGCCAGTGTCAATGGCTTGGATAGAGGCACCTATAACAATGCACTATCTAATATCTAATCTAACGAAAACGTGACGTTAAGTGACGCTTTTTCATATATACGCCAATTTTTTCTTTAAATTTGCAAAACCATCGGTCCTCTACAAATTTTAATATTTATTTTCGACGACACCGGTATCAGAGAAGTGCAGTAAATTGCATAAATATTAATAATGTATTATTTTAATAATGCACAAAATTATGGAAATTATTGCGTATCCGATAAGAGGAAATTTAGAGTTTAGAGTTAAGTTGGCGAATAATCCTCTTATTTTCATAACAGGTAGAATAAGGAGTGAGAAAACAATAGGTAGATAAAAATATGAAAATAGGGTGACATATAAATACCATAAGGTTAGCGATTAATTTACGGAGTATTTTCGAAGCTTTTGCAGAAATACAATAGAAACTTACTTAACACCCAACTAAATGTACAGTTTTAAAATAAAATACACCGATATGCTGGGTATATAATGCGAAATTCATCGTTTAAATGAAAACAAGGCTCGTACCATTATTTTTGAAATTACACGCTTTAAATGTGTTATAAAAGCATAAAACAGGCGGCACAACCTGAAATTTATAATAAAATACAAAAAACTACTCACTTTTTACTGAGAAATTCAATTAAATCAGCAATGCACAACAAATAAACATATCATAAAACAATTTTTGCGACAGGATTCCGCCATGTTTACATGCCTTTCATAACATAGATAACAATGAGCGTTTGACGTTTCTTAGAACTACCGGAAATAGTTGTCTATGATTGTTATTTCTTGGCAACACTAATTTTAGAGATGTACATTATTTTTAAAATTGCACTATCGATTTTTTTAATGAAATTAAAATTTTAATTCAATTGAAATGAATCGTAATTCCCATGATACAGCACTTTCATTAATTAAATGTCAGTGAATTTTGTGTTCACTTTAAATATTCTTCACTCTTTATAAAACACCGCTAAAATGCTTGGCAAAGAGTAACAGGTTTGGGGAATGTTTTCATCGACTACAAAATTACACTTTGTTTCAGTTTTACGACTTTTCACAGTTAAGTCGCTGTAACTGTAAACATTTTAATACTCAAACTAACACGAATCGTTAAAGTTACCACAGTGGTCACAGCGCCTATAAAACTGTGGGCACTGCCGTAACATTCATTTACCATATTGATTGTTTTTGAGGTTAGTTCGTAGAACTCCATTTTTATTTAGGTACAAAATTGTATTTAATTAAAACACAAAGAGTTCTTACACAGGTTTTTTATTAAAAACACTTTTGTCGTCGACGCGTTTCGTCTTATTAGGACATTTTCAAAACACTGATTAAAATTAATACAAAAATCTTCTTATATACTAAAAAAAAATGCAATATATTATACAGGTAGAAAGGGGGGGAGGGGTCATTAAGGGTACTATAGTTTCACACAATGATAGAAGATACTTTGGAAAGGCCTAGAATAATTAAGGATAATATTATTATAAAGTAATTTGGGGTACATATTTTATGAAAGAAAGTTTATTGACATTACAGAGATACCTTACCAATCTGGTCATTATCTATAGCAACATGCACAAAGTGTATGCATAGTGACTTTACACTTTTGATGACTGAAAATTTGTAACTTCAGAATATTTCGCTAGCGCTAGAGCGCTTCCGTTAGTTAAATTGAAAGGAAAAATATTTTATAAGTCAATAATTTCCTTTTACCACACACAAAATTCATTGTTTATCGAATTGGGTTATACACTTTGGTCCATGATTTGTTCCCAAAAGTTCTACATAGGATCAGAATCATTTTTCACTTGTAATTTAAGTATAAATAAATTAAAAAATTGTGATATTTCTCAATACAACTAATAAATATTGAATTATTATAAATATGCCTTATTGTATTTATCCACAGATAATAAATACAAATATTAATTATCTAAAAGTAATTGCCCAAAACAATTCGTTATATTTACGAAATCGTTATTTAACTTTTGTTAACAGAATTTTTATGTAAAGAAGGCAATTTTTTATTGTTCAGTATGAATATATCGCACTTGATTTGTTTAATTCCCCTTTGTTTGTATCCTTGATGAACCAAATCGAAAGTATTTTTTTCGATTACAAATAACGCTTATCGGAAATTAAAATAATACCGTTAGAGCATTTTTGTTTATTCGTACTTGTATAGCAGTTTTGGAAATAAATCATATATATTATACAAAAATATGGAATTATAAATTGAAGGGTGTATACTCAATTTGATTAAATGCAATTATTTGTTGTTAAATTGTGTTTTTTTCATAACCGGATATTCTAAAACTCGAATATTATCGCATTGGGTTTAGTTAGTAAGGGTAGGTACTATTTTTCTAACAACCACACAGTCGTGGATAAATTCCCAAAGTTTCTACCATAGAATTTAGATATTTGGAAATGGAATAATTTGATAATTTCTGTTTTTTTGTTATTGTGACATATCGCTTTTTGTGTTTACCTGTTTTTTAAAATAATTATTTTTGAATTCTCCATGCAGTCTGATATAATCTGATATAGCATATGTACTGGTAATTGATAATGAATATTATGCTTTTTCTAATTATTTATACTTAAAATTTTATATTAAGCTTAAATTGTCCAATTCCGTATTGTTTTCTCAAGTTTATTTTCTATTTCAACTTTAGTTCTTTTTCTCTGTTTTACACAAATTTGCGTAAAAACTGTTTCAGAATGAGAAGCATTTTGTACATTTAACAACCTTTTTGCACGTTTGTATTTACTAGAAACTTGTTTCCCTAATACGTAACACTCAGTCGAAATTTAAGTTTCAAACTGATATTTCTGTTTTTTCGTTGTACATAAAGTCTTCATAATCATTTTTTAAAAATGTTAAACGAAGTTCTAGATTGAATTTTAAAAAAGAAAGGATGTAAACGAAATATACATGAATAAATATTACATTTAAGAAGTGATGTGAGAATAGTGAAATTGTACACCCACACAGCACCTATTTATTTGAATGCATAAATTGGCTCAATGCCACTGTCCTAATTACATCAGATTCACTACTTGCTTATGCAGGTGTGCGTGTCCTATGTTGATTTTTTACATAACATTATTTCATAATATTTTTTTTTATGTTATGGACTCCTAAAATTCTACCTACCTATTTTTTTGGCTTGTTGATGATTTGCATTGCTGAAAAAATATGGTATATCCTATATTTAGACAATCTGTGCTTATGATAAAACGTCTCTCAAATATTTATATCAATTATACATTATTGTATGTGATTAATTAACCATGAGAATTTAACAATTGACGTCACATACCCTAGATATTTTTCCAACACTAGACCCAGAATTGCTCCGTTGTTTTATTATTAAATTATAATTTAACTCATATATTATTTGACTCTAAATATAACAAAAATAGTATACCTAGGCAGATGATAAATTTATCAAATATATTTTAATAAAATGAGTAAAATAGCCACGGTTCCCTTATGAAATAAATAGGTATTTAATTTTCACAAAGAAATGAAAAAGGCACTCGCTCGTCATGTATGGCTGGCCTAGACTGACAGCAACTTACCTTAAATTTGATTTCTTCATTATTTACATGAAAATGAATATTTTAAAAATATGTATTTTTGTTCAATAATTACAATGGTCTGAAATGAAATCCTCCTTGGAATAAAAATATTGTGAATGTGAAGAGTTTAAAATGTTAAATACCTAAGTATACATCTTCTTTTATTTTTTTCCCATCACATCTAGATGATGTTCAAATGTTTTTTTAATGATTACTCATAATGGGCTACTAAGTATTTGCTAATTTGTTTCTGCGGTTTGTCTTATATATTTATGTATATTAATTATGGTATTAAGAATGCGTTAGGTTAACCTGTAATATTCTTAATATCTGAAATAAATAAAACTACTTTCCCTTATCCGCACCCAATGGTGTATAGGGCACTGCATTGGTACACCAAGTGCAGTGTATCTTGATCATAAATAAATAAATGAAATGAAATTTAATGTTTGGGTTTTGTAAAAATTTGTCACCGATCGGATTTCTTACAAAACACAACACACTGGTATCCAGATCCAGACACAAAAGCTAAAATAATCATGCTTAGTTAGTAGAAGAAGAAAAACCTTTTGTCAGACCAATACATATTTTTAAAATATCAATTTTGTAGTTAACAATGAAAAAATGATGTTTCAAGTCTCCTGGAAAGTTACTGTGCATAGAGTTTGTGTTTTACAGTCTAGGCAGTTGGTTTCTCCTTCCTTTCTTGAGGTGTTTTCCCCCAAACAGGTATCGGAGAATTGACAATGAACGTGACCAGACTTGCCTGCTTCAGTGGATGGAGAGGTACCTACTCTACAAATTACAAATCATACTTGTATATTCTATTTACCTATTTCAGCAGATTTATAAAACCAGCTTTGTGAAACATAAAATTTCCAAATATGCGCAAAGAATCCTATGTAAAATATATCGATGGTGGAAAGGAAAAAGTTACCATGCAACATAATATGTGCAAAGGAAAATATTACCAAGCGATATTATTATAATATTATGTCGCTTAGTAACTTTTTACTTTCCACCGTCAATATCATTGGGCCAGTGGCAAAAGTTGGTAAATACAGATTTTCTGAACTGGCATCAAATAATCGATGTATAAATACGTTTTTCATATTAAAAAATGCGTTGAGTATTCAAATTGTACCGAGCTTAAACTTTAAAATTGCTTTATCTCAGAAGTAGTAAAATGTTAGTTACCAACTTTTGCCACCCAGACGATATTTAACTGCCTTGTTAATTATTATTATATATATGAAGTCGCGGGATCAACATGAAATATTGGTATAAAAATGTAGTTTTTCACATTAGTATTTCCTTGGACTGGAACTGAAGCGTAAAATTTATCATCTTACAATGGATTAAGATGATCAATCAATGATTACGTGGGTAATAAAAAAATATTAAATTAAATGCCCTGGTATAACTACTACATACATAATATTATAGATTGGGATACAAGAATGAATAGTTTTAACAATAATACATTATAGTTTTTCAGATATTTAAATAATATACACCTAAACTAACCATGAGATCAAAAATCGATTAAAACTTTCATCAAGATTTGGAATAATATGCTATTTAGTGTTTGATTGATTTATTTAGTATATTATCTCTTTTTTAGATCAAAAACATGTCCTGAATGCCGAGCTAAGACAACGGAGAAAACCATATTTAAGATATATTTCAATATAGTCAGCTCTGAGGGGATAACGTTAGATGCCGCGACATTACAAGCTAAACTTGACAATTCAGAATTCCAGTTGAAACAGAGTGAGAAGAAGTTGACTAAACAGAATGATGAAATCACATCACTACAGAAACTGTGCAGCAAATCTGAGTAAGATGTCATTTAATTACCTGTGTTTTCACTTTTATGTGTTATTATTTAATGGCCTTACTATTTGTAACAAAAAAATAGGACGGAGTTTTTACAATTTTTAAATACGAGTACCATTCAGGTCTGTTAAAAAAATGTCGAATAGCATTATTAAAATCAATTTTTTTTTAAAGCTTGTCTGCGAGTCCAGTGATCGCGAACTTGGAACGAATCCCCACTGCGCCACGGCTTGGTCCCGATTTTCAAATACAAACCGCACAGGTTTTGTTGAAAATAGTAATTTCAGATTGAAAATTGTGCACTTGCTAATTTTATAATACAATGTAATAGTCCAAAATATGAGTATCTACTGCAGTGCTGTCTAATTACTTTGTGTCCCTAATTATTGCAGGGAATCACTATTAAATGTAAAGGAAAAGTTGAAATCAAAAGAAGTAGCCATCAGTGGATTGAAAGAACAAGTAGATTACTTAAAGGTTGACTGTAAGGAAGTCTCAAAGCTTCGAGAAGACAAGGAAAAGTTGCAAAAGCATTTGGAAGTGTTAAAAGGGTAAAATTATTATATTATTACTATTGAAGTATTCCTTTGCAATATTAATATTCTTATTTCATATCTTTAAATTTTGTAGGTAGCCTGTTTTAAAGCATGGTTAAATTAATGGTTTGTAATTAGTTGTTTTAAAGCATTGTTTGTTTGTGGTGGATTCATTCAATGAAAGAAAATTAAAACGCTGTAACCACTCTATTAATTTAATATTATTCTTTATTTTTCAGGCTTGATGATATAATGCATGGGACTGTTGCAGAAGTTGAATCCATGCTGAGCTGCCAAACAGACATGCAAGCCATGTGTTTTTATGTAGCGGCACTTAAACGGTATGTACTGTTTGTAGATTGGTACGAAAACCACATTGTTATATAATATTTTTCTTTTATCATTTCAATCAATAACTATTTCCATATCAGCTTCCCTTGAGAAGCATTTGAATTCCACAAACTGCCTTCAAAGCTAGTCAAATCGGCCGAGAGCTTCTGTGCATCTTCTCATGTTTTTATTATTATTATTTTAACCACCTCAACAGTCCAAGGGGCCCAATAACAGAAGGGAAATACATAACAAACACCCAGGCAAATAATATCACTAATAACTTTTGATTTCCGGGAGTCCAACCCGGAATCTCTGTATTGTGAGTCCAGTGTCTTAGCCATTACGCTATGGAGGCCGCAAAGTCCGTCATAAGTAAAACTCAATTTATCAGTAATTTTATTCAAGTCTGTCATCACCAAATCTCAGTATCTCAGTATTTGTCTGCAAGGATTTGATATTTTAATTTGACTTATGTGCTAGACTTATTGTTACCTTTCTAAGGCAATTTAGAATGCTTGTGCTTCCAATAAACTGCCATTACCACATTTTGAGATTCTATTTCGTCTATGTAAGTTCAATACCGCGTATGAGCCAATAAGTTCAAAATACGCATTTTTGCTGATTTTCGTTGAACGAAACAAGCCGCATCGATTGGTTAATTCAAATTTTAAAATTGACCAATAGACTGCTAGCACTCGGTTAATGTCAATACCGCGAATAAACCATCTTCACAAAAGAAGCAATCAATATTGCGTATATCCCGATACAAATTTCATGTTTATGTCTCCCCTGAACATTTTGACAAATGGTTCTTCCGCGGTATTGAACTTACACAGACGATTTATTTTGTATGTGGTTAGTGTTGTTTAAAAACTCTCAATAAATAAGTATAAAAAATATATATTACAATTTTTAGTCACTCAATTTTCTTTATCAAACTTTTAACCCAAAAGGAGTCTTGCAATGTTATAGTAATTTTTTGTTGCAGCGCATCTGCAGATATGCATAGCAAGAAAAAACGCTTAGCCGAAAGTTTAAGAGCTTTACAAAATCAGCTATCTAAAGCTAACACGGAAAAAATGGACCTAATAAGCAAAATTGTGTAAGTTTTAAAAATATTGTACAAATCGTATTGTTATTTCATTTTTTATGTAAACTGTTGAATAATAACTGTCAGGTCAGCCAAACATCGTCCCTCTATTCAATATTCCATCCAGTTTGTGTATTGCACCGGGCAGTTTGCAAACTTTCAGTTCTCGGTGCGGGACACCTATAATCCTGGCACACTTCCCTTGCTTCCTTCACATCCATACATCTGACTGAATCTCTCAAATATCCGTATCAGGTCAAAAGTCAGAATTATTTAGTATTTGATAACACCACAAAACACCTGGACTCATTATTGTGATCTAATTATTGGGAATAGGTACCCAGTACGTAGTAAAAGAATAGTTACTTATTATTATTTAATGCTTTTTACAGGACATTAGAAGACTCCCTTTCTCACGCGGAAAGTGAGATAAAACAACTGAAACAAATAATCGGAGATCAGGAATCTCAGCGAACTAATATTAAAAATACTTATTCTAAGAATATTCTATCATCAGAAGATGAAGACAGTTCTCAGAATGAAATTTTGAAAAGGAAATGTAATAGTAGTAATAGCTCATGTAGTCCGACCAAATCTCCAAAACTCAGAGTCCACTCGGAAGGGAAAAGAAAATTGGATGTCAGCTTATCAATAGATTCACCTGAATCAAGTTTTAAAAATGTAAGCTTTTGTTAACATTTTATGTGCATGTGTATTATACTAAATACATATTATTTTATTGATATCCCAACAGAGACAGAGAAACTCTGGAAACGAATGTGGGTTATCTAGGCGTTTACAGGGCTTATGACCTGTCATTGGCTGGGTTATGTGGCCACTTGACGACATCTTGAGAGACATCTTCAGGCGTCTTCTAGAGAGTAGTAATAAAGCCCGGTAGGGCCTTACCTACATCTAATAAAAGATGATTGCCAAAAAAAATGCTTTGCAATCTTCTCAACAGATGACACCAGCATAGAACAATTCTGTAAAGCGGAATGACGAAGACGATTTCAATATATATAGTAGTTCCAAAAATTTGTCATATATGGTTATCAGATGATGGGCGGAATGGGGAATGCTGTAGTACGTCAAGTGGCCACTTAACCCAGTCAATGACAGGTTATAAGCCCTGTAAACGCCTAGATAACCCACATTCGTTTCCAGAGTTTCTCTGTTTCTGTTGGGATATCAATAATATCTGATATCAGCCCAGCATGGGTATAATCCAGTAATTTGTCTACAAGTATTTGTATTCATTTAAAAAAATGTTGTTTACGTATTATATTCTTGTAATTATTTTTATTAATTTCAGAAACATAATGTTAAGACTATTATAGATTCTCAGTCTCCATACTTAAACCTGAAACAAAGTATTCCACTGGCCACATTTCAACTCAAGAAGTCATCAAACTCCATGAAGGTAATTCTCACCACTTTTTAACTAAAAATACCTATTAACGTCCCTTTGATTTGATACCTGTAATTTTAAAAACATTGGTTTTGCAGGTTTCTACAGAATTTTCCATCTTTAAAACAAATAAACTGTCAAAAAAGCTTAAATTAGACAGCAACCGAGATCTGTTCAAAGCGATGCAGCAATCAAGGAGTGACCAAGAAACAGCGTACAACGGACTCGGGGGACATTCTAAATTAGATGTGTTTCCAGATGGAAGGAAGAACTTCCCCGTGCAACCTCTTATCAGGAAATCCATCTCAAAGGAGAAAATGAAAGGTCTAAAAAGACCTGCAAATCAAGCCACACTTCAAAATATTTTTCATAAAAAATGAGGTCCGAGAAATTATATTTTAGCTAAGCCAAAATTTCTACAGCTGCCGCATTCTTTCTCTTTATAATTTTTTTAGAATCAATTACTAAACAATCATGTCCAATGTGTCTTTATCAATTATTTGTAAAGTGTCGCAATCTATGTGCAAAATCGAATTAAATTTTAATTTATTTAAAAGTTTGAATCAAAGTTAGAACCATAATAATGCATATTATTTAATGAGTTTGAGTAATTTTCTTCATGTATTTATATTTTGTTTATTGTAAGACTTGTTTACGCTGAGAACAGTGTTTAAAGCTGTGAATTAGATTTATTATGTACATTTTTATTGATAAGTTGTGTTTATATAATTTGAGCGCCCAATGTCATTTGAATACCTTTATTTTGTTGATTGATTCGGCATTCACTTTGTAACACTGCATAATGAATTATGATGAAATAAAACGATGTTATGTGTTACTGTTGGTTTATTCTATAGAAATAGAATTTACCTACACTACCTGGTTTCGGGAGTAAAGTTCTCCCATCAACTGGTGAAAAGACACTAAATTAGAATACAGATCTTATACAGAAAAATACAGAAAAAATGAAATTGCAATACTTAAGAATCTAGACACAAGGGTATTCTACGATCTGTATTCTAATTTAGTGTCTTTTCACCAGTCGATGGAAGAACTTTACTCCCGAAACCAGGTAGTGTAGGTAAATTCTATTTCTATAGAATAAACCGATAGTAACACATAACATCGTTTTATTTAATCATAATTCATTGAATACCTTTAGTAAAATAAGTATTTAAAACCATGGGGAAAATCTAGCGTACATGAATGTAATATCAAATAAAAAAGAATATTTATCTAACTTTTCGTAATAACGAATCTGTCCTACCTAGATTATAAATTTTTCTTTTTTTTTCTTTAACACTTTATGTGAAATTTACTGTATTATGTCAAGCTTATTGTAGAAATATCTTCCAGCCAACTCTCAGTTTAGTAAAGGTAGTCATTGTATCAAGCTAGTTTGGTGGGCGGATAGAGTTAACAATACGTATCAAAATGACTTGGGACATGGAATATTAAGTGTTAATCCACCATCCTTGGTTAAAATGAACTTTTCATGTGTATATGCATAATATATTGTACTAAGTATGATATAGATTATTTACTAGTAAATATGTCCAACATATCATTTAGTAAATTTACATGATTGATAAATCTATAGTTTATTCACTGAGTCAAGGACACCACTGTCTCCTTCTCTCCTCCATACTTCGTTGCGTCGCCTCGGACTCGTAGGGAGGAAAGAGGGAGACAGCGGTGTTCTTGACTCAGTGAATACACTATAGATTTATCAATCCTGTAAAATTACTGTGGTATGTTGGGTGTTAGTAATATTGCCTTTACAAAGCCCCTCATTCTGTTAACTTTTTTTTTATTTATGCAGTAATATTATAATTGCTTCTATTGTAATTTATAAATTTTTAAAAAACTAGTCTTTTGAATGTGACCAATTTCCGTAAAATTCATGCCTCTGCAATGTATTTATGACTTTGGGCAATTTCTTTAATTTATGATAATATAAGTGTATGTATTACTAGTTGTAATAAATTGTAAAATATCGTTATTGTTAATAAATGTTAATGAAATAAATTATTTTGTATACTTATTTTCATAAAAAAATTAAGTTATGCTTGAAATTCAAATAGTGCTACAAAATTTTAATTTTCAATTTTAACTAGATGGTTTGGTTTTTATGGAACAGTTGAAAATTCTAATAAAATTAGTTTCCTCAATCAAAATATCCAATTACATGCTTACCATTTGTGACTATTATTTTTAATTTAACAAAAAAAAATTTCAACAGAATTCATGTAACTTCAATAATTTCCAATATGGCTGGATGAGGATTGCGCTATCTTCCCAACCGAGCTGGAATAAACTGTATATTATTACTATAAATTAAAAATTAATAAAAGACTGTTTCTTTTATACTTCATTTTACTATTGAGAAAACATAAAAATATAATAGAAAATAACAATAATTTCAAACTATGCAGAAAACCAAAAACATCACTTTAAAGGTGACGATTTGAAACAACTATTCAACTTTTATAATCCTCATCCTTATCAGGTTTGCTTCCCTCAGATTGTGGCATATTGCTTTCCTGAGCCCTTTCGCCCGGTATTGATTGTTCCTTCAGGGACATTTCAAACTGAACTGGTTCAATAAGTCTCTTCTTGCCGTGAGGAGGAGGTCCGAGAAGTTGTCTCTACGTCCGCATAGTTTAATGTTTCTTTAGCCAGCAGTTGTTGTGCCATGGCTTCTAATTTATCCTTATTTTCTTTTATAAGTTTTTCAGTTCTAAAGTACGCTTGAGCTACTATACTTCTAGTCTCCAAATCCATAAGATTTTTTAACGTCTTACTGTATGGAGATTTTCCCGATTCTTTAGTTTCGGCGGGAAATGATACTAATCCAACATTTTCAGACATTCCAAACTGTCTTACCTGCGCATAAGCCATTTTTGTAACTTTCTCTAAATCATTTTGTGCTCCGGAAGTAATACTATTAAACGTTACCGACTCAGCCGCTCGGCCTCCGAGTGCCATACACATGCGATCAAATAGTTCTTCTTTTGAGAAAAGCTTTTGATCTGAGGGTGTGTATTGAGCAAAACCCAATGCGAGACTAGTACGGGGGACAATAGTAACTTTAAGCAACGCATCGGTATGTTCTAATAGCCACCCGACAAGTGCATGCCCTGATTCGTGATAAGCTACAATTTTTCTTTCAGTTTGGGACATTGCGTGATTTCGTTTTTCCGTGCCTCCTACTAACCTCTCTACTGCATATTCCAAATCCGCTCCCGTGACGGTAGACTGTTTTAGTCTTGCGGCGTGTAAAGCTGACTCGTTGCACACGTTGGCTATATCCGCTCCGCTAAATCCCGGGGTCAAGTAAGACAATCTTCTGGAATAGTAAGACGGTGGATGTTCTAACACAATACTCTTTAAATGACCTTCAAAAATCTCTTGTCGTTCCTCCAAGGTGGGAACGTCGATCAAAATATGCCTGTCGAACCTACCGGGTCTGAGAAGTGCTTTGTCCAGTACATCGGCCCTGTTGGTAGAAGCGAGCATTATAATTCCTTCTCGCGAAGCCATTCCGTCCATTTCCACTAGTAACTGGTTGAGGGTCTGCTCACTCTCTCCGCTGGTCCCCCCCGCCTGCCCCCCGGGGGACAACCCCGACCTCTTTTTCCCGATAGCGTCTATCTCGTCTATGTATATAATGCACGGAGTGCGCTTGCCCGCCTCCTTGAATAGATCTCGGACTCTGGCGGCGCCGAGACCCCCGATCATCTCGATGAACTCGGATCCATTCATAGACAGAAAGGGAACATTGGCCTCAGTAGCCACAGCTTTAGCCAGCATTGTTTTACCACAACCGGGAGGTCCAAGAAGCAATGCGCCCTTGGGGACTTTAGCTCCTAAACTTTTATAGTATTCGGGGCGTTTTAAATAATCTACAAACTCCATAACTTCCACCTTGGCTTCCTTTAGTCCGGCGACATCGGCGAACTTGACTCCCTTCCCGGGCCCGGAGAGGGGATCCACGAGGGTGAACTTAGCTCTTCCCATTTGTGAGAAAGAGTCAAAACTGATTGGTGGCTTAATGCCCTTACTACGAGATACAAAGGACAAGAGTAACCCGAGTAGTAGCAGAGTGATCAGTATCTTCCCTGCTGCCTCGTTTCCGCGCTCATATACCACTGGAACACCGTCCTTAATACCCAGACTGGTCTCCGCTTCGCGCAGTTTATCTTCGAAGCTGTGCAGATCCACAATGTTCATGTGATACACTCGCTGGTCGGTCTTCTTCCCCTTGATGACGGCTCCCTCCTGGAGGATGATGGTGACCATGTCCAGATCAGGCCTCACGATGATCTCCTCTACTTCCCCTTTGGCTAACATCTGGTAGAGAAACTCGTTCCACGATACGTAACGCAGAGTTTCTGGCTGATTGTTCCCGGGGAATAACATGGAGAGTAAAGTTATAAACAAGTAAGCCGTTAGCATCCAGAATACAGCCTTTGTCAATATCGAAGGCACCTTATTTGCGTCATCGTCGTCTTTCTTAGGGTCTTGTGATTTATTTGGCTTCTTCTTGGGGTCATTTGGTGGTCCGAATGGTGGTGGTTCGTGGTGTACAGTTGCGGATGTATGAAATTTATGACTGAACATTACATTCTGTGGATGAACAGTATAAGACCTATGAAGTAATGAGCATACAGCTTTGAATTCATTATTAAAGCTGCTAAGTAGCTTCTTAGTTAGATTTGTCTTTTGAAGTGGAGAGCAATGTGCGTGTATGTTTTGAGCTATTACTGGTTCGAGATATTTTATTTCATTCAATCGACGGAAAATTTTAGAACTAACTGAATACAGAGTTCTTTTATCCATATTTAAAAAGGAAAAATTCACATTCTTTAGGGATAGCATTTTTAACTGTTGATGTCTTTTGGTTATGTATTATGCAATTCTTATTTTATTTCTAAAGCCATTAATAACTTATATTTTAAAGCATTTTTACATAATTTCAAATCAAAAACATTTTACGCACACATAGTTTCGTTACCTAGATAAATAATTAAAATGTGAAAAATATTTTTAGACATTGATAACAGAAATGTCAATGCACGGATTATTTGTGTCAAATCTGAACTGACAGGTCTGTTTAATATTGTCTATGACTTTATTTTTTGTTCTATTTTATGCAGCTTCTTCACAATAATGAGCCTCATACATAGGTACTGGGTAGGTACAAGGTGGGCAGTTTGTGAATTTCTGCTTTATTATTTTTTACCTGTCATTACCTGTGTCTTACTGTCAAAAGTCAAAACTGTCAAAAGTTTTGTGCTGTTGATTTGTGGTGTTATAGCTTACAAAATTTTCTCTATAAGTGGAAATGTCCGTTTTACTTTATTGATAGAATAAGCGTTAATACTTTAGTCCAATATCAACTTAATAAATTCAGTATGTCGTTCCTGAGAGGCTCCCCAAATTATGTTTGGTGTACTACGAGTGTGCTTGGTAAGGGGGCGACAGGAGCCGTATTTCAAGGTGTCAACAAAAACAACGGCGAACCTGTCGCAGTGAAAACATTCAACCAACTCAGTCACATGCGTCCACACGAAGTACAGATCCGAGAATTCGAAGTTTTGAAGAAAGTTAAACACGAAAACATCGTAAAATTGCTCGCCATCGAAGAAGAGCAAGAGAGTCGAGGAAAAGTGATAGTCATGGAACTTTGCACGGGAGGAAGTCTGTTCAATATTTTAGATGATCCTGAAAATACATACGGGCTTCAAGAAACAGAATTCCTTCTCGTCGTGGAACACTTGTCCGCCGGGATGAAGCATTTACGAGATAACAACATTGTCCACCGAGACTTAAAGCCCGGTAACATCATGAAATTTATTAACGACGATGGTACGACAATTTATAAGTTGACAGATTTTGGGGCGGCTCGAGAGCTAGAAGAAGATCAGCAATTCATGTCCTTGTATGGAACAGAGGAATACTTGCACCCCGATATGTACGAGAGAGCGGTTCTGAGGAGACCGGTCGGGAAGACGTTCGGGGCGACAGTGGATCTGTGGTCTATCGGAGTCACCCTTTACCACGTGGCAACGGGAAATTTGCCCTTCCGTCCCTTCGGAGGAAGAAAAAACAAAGAGACCATGTTCTACATCACGACACGGAAGGCTTCCGGAGTGATATCGGGAACTCAGACTACGGAGAACGGCCACATCGAGTGGAGTAGAGAGCTGCAGTCGCACTGTCAGCTCACCGCTGGGCTGAAGAAGATTATTACTCCGCTGCTGGCGGGGTTACTGGAGGTGGATCCCGACAAAATTTGGAGTTTTGATCGCTTCTTCTCAGAAGTTCAAGATAGACTTAATTCTGTTGCAATCAATATATTTTTTGTGAATAAAGCGAGTTGTATAAAAGTAAGTACTTTGAAGATTTCAACATAAAAATTACAAGAAAGTAATCTTTCACAAAGCTGAATAATAATAATTTGTTTGTTTGTTAAAGGTGTTCCTTAAAAATGAGGACTGCCTGAAGAATTTACAGTACCAAATATGTGAACAGACTGAAATATTACCCAATAATCAAATTATTTTATATAAAGATCAGCTGCTACAAACTGTTATTGATGAAGCAACGGCAGGTAAGTTAATATTATTTTTTATTTTTTTATCCTTAGTACTAATGTTCATTATATGTATAAATATAAAATATTGCAGCAATTTGGATCATGCCACTTCACTGACCCTGGGGCATGTGCTGAGCGGAATTCAATAATTTTCAGTGCATTTTGCAGCTATAAAAATTTGGGCTTTTTAAAACATCCGGAGTATTGTACAAACCCAAATACACTGAAAAGATCAACTTACTCATTTTAAGACATAAAAGAAAGAAGTAAAAAGTTTTAGATAATTTTTTGAAATATGCATTGAAATCAGCGGAAACTTATTTTATTTATTTATCTGCATTGAATTTTGATGAAAATACTATATGGCAT
>JAGVSP010003018.1:0-43387 GCA_022494985.1 Micrasema minimum | reverse complement strand
TAATTCTGTTCAAGGATAACAACATACAAAGGAAACACTTTTTGCGTTGCTAGACTAATCTCGAATTAAATTATCAAATGCTAGTGTTCTTGTTGTATCGATTGCGCAGTTTTTATCAAAATTAAACTCCCTGATACTTCAGGAGCATTTTTTAATATTATTCTCTATAATTGCATGCTTTTTGTTATTTTGATGTCCCGATACACATATTGTACAGTATGTATCAGCAAGTTAAAATGTTGCATCAAGTAATTAAATGTTAAATGTTTTAAAGTTTCTCTCTTCAACTTAACGTTGCATGATACAATAACTGTTAACCTTTTACCATTATTGTCATGAAAACCCAAATAATTGTTGTTTTTCTGTCAAAATATTCTCTGGGAAATTTTATTTTAGCACTTGTCCCTTTTATATATTCGAACGAATTTCATTTCTCACAGATTGTGTTGAGTTATATGACACTCTTCATAGGTGTGAGAAGTTCTGATTGTTTGTTTAATTATTATCTGCAAAAAATAAGATTCCAGTGTGTGAATAGAAATCTTTTGTGGTCCATTTATCGTTTACTTTTATGACTTTTTGTTTATTTTCGAAATAGCAGGAAACGCATCAAAATAATTATTCTCTTTTGAACAAAGATACAATTATATTAGGTACTTACTAAATTATTCAAAATTAATCAGTTGCGTTATTTTGGCGATACCAGTAAATTTAAAAAAATATATATACTTAATTTAATGAACATAAATTTACACATTTATTATGTTGAAACCTAAAACTAACACTGATTTAAAAATTTTGTAAAGTTTACTGCATTCTCATACTAATTAAAAAAACAAGTATGATCTATTATCACTTTTTGTTTATAATGTGCACTTTACATGGGTCAGAAAACTCTACAGTTTCTTGTTCATAAAACTCTCCAGTCAGTGAAAAGGCACACTGAATATGTATATTTTTTTACTTGATTGTATTGTTAATGTTTTTTTGTATTTTAATTACAAAGTCAGCCTCAGCGGTTCCACTGCACAGAAGTCAGAATAAGACCTAATACTTATTTTTAACTATCAATATAAAACTTTTAAGCCACTAATCTGTTGCTAAAGTCTTAAAATAGCAACTCCGACCGATCATTCATAATATTTCGGCTTTGTGATTGCAAAATTCAGATTCAACTTTCGACGAAAAATCTGTGATAAATGTCTCCACGATCAATCATTAAATGGTTTAGAATAAACGAATACATAATCCTTGATTTGGTTGATTATAAACTGACCGAAGGACCACCAACGGCGTTGTACAATAACTTCTACTAACGCAAACATACATCGTACATAGAAGGCATTTTATCTAAATTATACACATTATTATAATTAATTTGCTTTCCTACTTTGTTCCGGGATTTTTTGAGCGCATAAACAATAATTTACTGCAATATCGGTTTTAAGTTTACACAATAAATACGAATCATGCAGATGTTTGAATGAGAAAAATATAATTAAGTGATTGGTTGGTATAATCGTTATTTATGGGATTTAAAGTGCAGCTATTTATCAAAAATATATTCACAATTGAACGTTTATCATTCTTTTGAATTTTCCCGCATAGTATGTGGATAATCGCACTCTATTAATAAATATTACGTTTTTTACCTAATTACATAACAGAAACTTTATACTGATATTGAATGTCATTTTTCAACAACACTTTCGCTAAGCTTGTTTTTTTGTCGGATTTTACAAATATAATTTTTCTTTTTCGCTCCTTTTGTGGAGTATGTGGCATCACTAGATCCCTCCAGGTGATCCTATCGCCGGCCAATACTCTCGCATCCGCCCACGTAAGCCCCGCATCCATCAACTCCGCCGAGTATATAAAATAAACCGTCAACGACGGTCTATGACTTACTTTTTACAAATAAAACACAGTATACTACACAAACCTACTAAGTTATACGTAATTAGGCATTGTCTTTGATTTAGATAGAGATAACTATTTCTATTTGTAGTTTTGACGGTACAATGCTTTAATAAAACCCATTTATTAATTATGAAGGATTAAAATAATTACTTAAAAGAAGTTTTATCTGGAATTGCACTTTCATTGATAGCTGTTAGTCCACAAATACCGTCATTTTGTAATCAGTTCATCTGTACAGAGAATAGCGTTGGTACTTACTTTGTGATATATGTCGTATTCAGAAAGCTTTTAGATTCGAACAACACAAGTGATGTAACGGTGTACCCTCATATCTCACCAATCTGTTGTTATAGGAATCAGAGAATCGTGAACTAAATGGGTTGAAACTGTAAAGCGATCTAACCATAATACACAATCTTATTACTAACTATTATAATACCAGAAAAATTTCGTTGTTTTTAAGCAAATTACCAAAAGTAAAACTGATATCCACAGAACGTATTGCTGAACTTTTCAGACTCATTAAAATCACTTCTATATTTTGATAATTTTTATTTTTCCTGTTTTACTTTCCTGTCGATAAAAAAACTTAAGTAATCATTTGTGTGAGATTCCACGTAAGTTATAACGAAACTTTCGTAAACTATATAAGTAATGTAATAAAAAGTGTGCTCTCGTTAAAACAAAGTAATCCCGATCAAACTGTTTTTTATCAAAATATCTGAACCTGTGTAGGAACTGCGTGAGTTTAAATTAATGTAATTATTGAATAATACGCAGTCAAAGCATTTTGACTAACAAGTCAAATCAATTGAGAATAATTGTTGAAACTTTTCATACGCCTTTAAGATTAAATATTTCATCAAAGTTGATTATAATCGGTGGTTAACGAAGCTGAAAAATCTGTGCGTTTTCATTAAATTTGCGGTTAACCATAGTCTTTTATTTGCGGGCAGTTTGCGGTTTTTTGCAGACACGATGTTTGTGTTTATCGCGCTCAATGATCGAGCTATGGTGGTGTATACAAATACCTAGATTTATGCTTTGGGGAGATACATAGGTATTAAAGGTATTATAACAATGTTGGCGATGAAAATTTATTTTTAAATGTCCGACGATTTTACGATGAAGGAAATTCTGAGTTATGACCGCTCACAGTTCCAATACGGGGACAGAATAGGGATGCGAATACATATTTTAAATAAATTACATAAATAAAATTATTAAGATTAAGGATTTTGTGAACAGTACATGCATTGTATGTATCTGTGTACTTTTTCGGTGTTTATATTTTTTTGGGAAAATAAAAAATTAATTAAAAAACACAGTTAATAAATTACTTACGTATATACGAGAGATTGATTTGTGAAACATTAATACTTTATTTATTTTAATAATTAAAAAAAATAATTTCATGCCGGTTTGTGTGTAAAAAAATGCAAAAGCGTTTATTATGGGGAATTGTGAATTTCTCAAAAAAAAAATTTTTTTAAACTTCAACAAAACTGTATTGGTAAAATTGTGAAGGTTTTTTTTGCGATATGTCTTTACCTATAAACGTGATTTCGTGGTCATTGAAAGCCTTACCCTTTCTCTAGACTGTTTTAAAGACTATTGAGTCTTTTTTAAGTCCAGCACAACTCTACCGATTTTTTTATAGCTAATCCGCGAAATTGAATAGATTCAGTTTTAACCGGAAAAAGCGGAAGAAAAGAAGGTTTATAACCTATCACTGTCTCGGCTCTAAGATTGTCATTAACACAATCACCCCAACCTGCTCAAGAAGCTGGCCCAAATTTACAGTGATAGGGATATTAGTAATTCTACCCCTTTTTTAGTAATTAGTTACAACTACCTTCAGCCCAACCGCAGCCTCTCGCCCGCCCTTCGCCAACCATTCCCAGAGAATTCGCGGTCAATAAATAATTTACATGAAACAGTAAAATATTTTTCGTACAAATCCTTGCTGCTTTACAGTAAAGCCTTTACTGGAATTTCACGGTCGAAATTCCATTCCGCCTCTGTCGCGATGCAAGCCTATACAGAACACAGCCTCCTCAGGTAGGTGCCATACTCTCGCTCACTTTGTGTCGAAAGAATGGAAATAATAAAGCGCCCGAAGGCTTCGACGCGCCATCTTGAAACTTTAATTATTTAGGAATCTCAACATAAATTAAGCTCACACTTTCTCCAAAGTAAAATAACGCATTTGGATTCTGCCAAACGAACAATAATCGTAGTTTACAAACATTGACGATGCTAAAACGACGGTTTGATAAGAATGACATTATGGCGTAAAATACGCCACCTACGTCATCTTGAAGTCTTATTTAAAAGGGATAAAGATAGATACAGGTACTGCATGTCCACCTTTGACCCTGAAATTAATGATTATATTAATTTCTTGTAATTATTTATTGTACAAATAAAAATTTTCGAATTCCTAAATTAAATGTCCGCCATTGGGCTGCCTTGCATAAGGTAGCGGGTTCAATTCCCGATGGGAGTCAATTTGAGATAATTATTTGATTTTTTTTCACATGAAAATATTTCATATGTGATACTTTGGACTGGCGTAAGTCTGATCATCATCATGCCTTCATGTAACAAATGATTAAGATTTACTGCACTTGAAATACCAATGCTGTGCCCTATGTACCATTGGTTGCAAATAAGGGAGGGTAGGTATATATATTTTTTTATCGTATAAAAAAAAACACGCAATAAGAAAAAGAATGCTTTCAATATCCAAAACGACAGATAATTTTTGTAAAAATTAAATTTACAATCATTTAGTTTTTATTTATTTATTTCCCAATAAATACGTTACTTTTTGAAGTGAAAACTTCTTTAGAATCGTTGGGAGTGATTTGAAACTCTATGAAACGAAAAAGCAACACTAAAAAGAGACAAACATATAGATCTATGGGATTTAGCCTGCGAGAGAATGAGATAGAACACAGTTTCCGCCGGCTGACAGTAGTTCCATCTACCTCATCAGATACCAGTTGATCGCCGGCACCCCTTATACTTTAATAATGTGGAGGTCCTAGGCTATAAAACAGAATTTGTTCTATTCATGTATCTGAAGAGGTAGATTCGACTCCCAAAATTTTTGTAGCAAAACCGAGGGAGAAGGCGCCTTGACGCGGTATTTCACAGATATATTGATAAAATCGAAACAAAAACTTTTGTCTCATACTTTAGTTATCATAAGCCGCTCGTATCACTTGTAGAAATTGAAGACATGGATCATGAATAATAAACTGAAAAAAAATTATCAACTGGGTACCAATATTTATAATAAATAAATCCTATAATTATCCACTCCTGATACTGCATTTATCTCATTCTCTCTCAGCTTAGTTTTATTAAGGTTTCACTTCTACCTGGTGTGAACTGCACACATGTTTTTTTTTTTTTTTTTTTAAACTTTCCACGAATTTAGCTTTCCTCAATATTTTCATCTAATTTTGAAATTTGTGGGAGATAAAACATCGATTCTAATAGAATGTAATATTCAAGCTCAAGTACCTATATTAAATTCTCTGTTAAGCCTTGAATTATAAAATTTATTCTTACCTTAAGTACCCTTTAAATTATTATACTAAGGTCTCCCTTTAATATTATTGGATTGTCCGAATATCTTTGTTATTTAGTGAAACATAAATAATAATCATGTCATGCCCCTTCTAGAAACCTGTAATTTAAACTATGTTTACATGCACCTCATAAAATGTGTAATCAAATATAAATAGCAGGAATAATGTGAATACATAATGGAACTAAAATCATTTTAGCACCCATTTTGAAATAACGAAACATTTTTAAATGGAAATTTAATAGATGAAAAATAAATATGTATTTTGTAAATTATCGAGCTTAGAATCCTCCATATTATAGGTATAGTTACGAATTGATATAATTTATTATAGAGCTGATATTTCATTATACGTAGTCGAATATTTTACAATAAATTACTCACATTTTCGTCTAAAAAAAGTTGAATAAAAAATACTTATATTAGTTTTGCAACGATCAAAAATTTTTTTTTTTTTTAAATTCGGAAGAGACATTCTATAAAATGTAATTAGCTAAAAATTACAATATTAATTAGGTAGGCTTGTTTTTTTTTTAAATCCGTCTTCTTTTTCATGCTTTTTTTTTGGTTTTCATAATCATGTGCCTATATTTTATTGTGTTCCGTGGAAAACAATGATTGTGTTTACGAATAACGCATATAATTAAAAAAGAGTTCTTGTATAAAATAAAAGTAAAACGGTTTTTTGAAAATAAACAAGTCGTTATCTGATTATTCGCATCACTAGACCTGTGCAATGGCGTTACCCAACATATTGATAATTTTCTGAGCGGGAAATCTGTGAATTATTATCGACCGCAGTCTGTAATACCGGGGTATAAAATTTAATGTAAAGGAAAAGTTGAGGTTAGAAAGATCGCAGTCTCTCGCCTTGGACAAGACTTCGGGCTGCAGAGCAAACAAGCGAGATAATGGCGGGTCAGTATGAATAATAACAATGTTTAGGCAGACGTATTTCCACCATCCAACATAATAAGATTAATGCGCCGTGGATATCGCAATGTTACACGTAGATACATCATATATACTGAGCCAGCTCTACCGGATAACAGATCCGCGTGTCTTGAATTCATTTCCTGATTTTTTCAAACTGAACATGCGTCCGCCATTTTGTGTTTTCACACTCGTGATTAGGACCGATTTAGGGAACATAACTTAATACCGCTAACGGTTAATCTCACATAAACAAAAACGGTAACATCATTATTATTACAACTTCAGTACATTTATATAAATCTTCTAAGTTCTTAATTCACAAAAAATCACTGTAAATGTAAAGGCGAGGTTCACTTTCTCTTGTTTATTTGACCAATTATCGCTTTCAACTACTTAGGGCCATTTATAAAATGATGACTCACGAAGATGCTAAGTATATTGGGATCCCCAATTCCGATTCCCGGTGTACCTACAAAAATACATCTAATAGAAAAAACTTGGTTTACTTATCACTTGTACTATTTGTGCGTTGTTCATAAACTAGCCTACCTTATCAAATAATTTAAGGTTATAGTCGAATTTGCAATTATAAATCTTAAGCTGCGGTGCGATTCTCTAAGGTTTTAGACACTTCTGCGCATACGAATTCAGTACAAAATCGTATGCGCAGTAGTTTAAAAACACTTACAGAATCGAAGCGCTGATTTATGTTTTATATGCAGTTATTCAGAATCAATGATTCATTTTACGACTAACTTTCAACATTAGTAAAATCATGTAGGTATGTTAATTCATGCAGTTCTTTAAACCAATCAAATTCCACAGGACACCAAAAAAATAAGCACTTCAAGAACAAATTAGGATTACTGTAATACACCGACGCACTTTTTTCTCAATTATTTTAAAGCAATCAGACGTGTGATTTTGAGATTAAAATTATAATAATCCGTGACACTTTATTGATTAATTCCCTCCACCCATAATAACGTGTTTTTCCATTATCTTCAAACGACTAACAATATTTCACGAGACTAATCGTGGTATAAAAACATCTCTTCCTTTTGATTAATGTTCTTTAAATAATATAATTATTTTTATGAAATCAATTTCATTAATCAAATGGCGGTGCTTTCACATTGGAGTGAACTCTCTTTGATTTAATATGTACGAATGTTAACATCACGTTTTACAGTCTAAGTAATAAATGATCCGATGCAAGATTTATCGTACAGCTGTTTTCAAGGAGTTTCACCCTTTAACCTCGCTTGACTACGGGTCAAGATGGCGTCAACTGAATTGTTATTGCGCTAAAAACACCAAAAAAAGAAGAACATGAAAGCTTATCTGTAAATATACCGTATCATGCAATAATATGCCTGGGGAAAACAGAGTGAAGATAAATTAAATCCTTGTACACGCATTAAGCAATATTTATCGATAATATTGTTAAGATTCATTTTTAGCTTACCAGTTCCAAAGAAATTCGCTTTTCCTGTATGGCAGAAACAAAGAAAAGACATCACTTTCATACAATATAATACTCGTAGATACATAAAATGGAGACTATGCTCGATACGTGAAAATTATTTTGACCATTATTATTCCTAACTCAATTTTGGGTTACATCAGTAGATTTCTGTCTAAAACGCAAGATCAATATTGCAATCATTGGCTTTCTCTTGCAATTTACGAGAGCATACCTTTTGCTACAAAAAATAATTACGCAACTTGAAATTTAAAGTCAATAAAGCATTTATCATACCTCGGTAATAGGTGTATAATATATTATGAGACCTGTTATAAATTGCCGTATTATGATCTTACTTGATTAAATTCAATTTTATAAATTCTTGGGTGCTCGTGATTGACAGGTAATAGAAATCACGCAAGTATAAATAGCAAAAAAAATATATATGTTCGTATAAATTTATAATTCAATTTAAAATATTTCTAAAGTAGTGCTTAATCTATAAAAGTATAACCGATTAGCTGAAAATCAGATATATTCGCGTAAATGTTGATTTTCATAAATAAATGCATATTTTACAACATGTCATCATCATCATTACACCATATCCGCTCCCTATGTGGAGCATATGGAATCCACAAACTGCCTCCAGGCCAAGCGATCGGCCGCTAGCTCCCGTGCATCCTCCCAAGTCAAGTCCACAACATATAAGATGATTTTATTTTGAATATTTTTTTTTTAATTGCTATAAAATAACGTGTATTTAGTCAAATTAATACTATTTGTACAGAAAACAAAATAAAAAATCGTATTTTAACGCAATTTCACTTAATCTGCGGTAAGTAGGTAGGTACTTATGAAAACTTTTATGAGTAGAAAAAAAAACAATTTTCAATCTAGATTCAAAAGTCATATTACACATTCGACTCCAAATATGATGTAGATTCACCAGTTTTCGGGTTGTACTGCGAGTTTTTGTACTCTATGTATAAGTAAAGAAAAATTTGTACACATCTCTAGAGCCTAGTGCTTCTTCTGATCATTGTCAACCTACCTGATTGCTAAACTCGTTATTTTTTCCTGTTTACAATGCGTAAGTGGTTGTTTAGTTCAAGCCTCGTTAAAGCTCCACGAGAGAACAAATGAGTCATTACGTTTGTCCCATTCACGGCTGAGCCGCCGCCCCCGTGACTGGATATTGACATTGACATGGCGTGTTAAATTAATTAGGGCTACGGAAGTGTTGACTGAACAATTACAATATTGCAACACTTATACGCACTATATAGTAGAATATTATTTACTGGTATTATTGTTCCAATGCGTGCCCTATGCACCATTGTTGGGTGCGGATAAAGAAAGGTAAATTAGTACATAGTTCATAGTTCATAGTTTTACAAAAAAAATTAGTTAAATAAAGAGAGCTAGCTGCTGCTCATTCATTTGTATATTTTTTTTATGTATTTACTAGCGTAAGCAATGCCCGAAATATAGATTCCAGTAATTAGAAATTGTGCTCAATATTACAACTTTTTGACGTGATAACGTCTAATAAATTGGTGAACGCCGGCTGCACACACGAAAAAGCATGACTCATCGTCACGTTCCGCCTGAGCCGAGTGTGCAAGCGAGAGCGCGGAACAAGCGATAGAGAAGCACGATCGGCCTAAGCGTTCAGTTTGTGACGCATCTATCTCTCTTTCACTCCATCGGCCGGTGCGTCCGAGTAGAAGGGAGACAGCAGCAGCACACAAGAAAAAAAAACAAAAAAATGTTAATTTATGGAAAAAAAATTAATTTTCAATTAACTCCTGCTTTGTATTATGCAAAATAATGATAATTCAGTAAAAATAATTCAATTCAATTCATAAAAGTATGCTATTTTTCATCAATGTTTTCTTATGACGTTATCACGTAAAATTATCGTCCGTAAACCGACTTTACAGACCACCAAAAGTTTTTTTTTTAAATGAATGCATTCTGCATTTAGCTGAGCCTTCATTTTTGGCATTTTACATTTTTTCTGGATAACTAACTAAAGATGGCAGAGAAACAAGAACAATTAGTAATTAAAGAGCACGTCAAATTCTAGGGAGTAAGAGAGACGATAGTTCTTATTTTATTATCTTTCTCTTCCAAACATAATATAGGGCAAAATACATAATATAGGGCAACACATTTTTTCTGGTATATATTTCTTGTCCACTTCACTGTGAATACGACTAACCGCTAGTCAGCTAAATGGTTCCCACTCCAGCTATCAAGTAAGTTATCACAATACTTAATCAAGTGCCTAGTCACATACTTGGTACTCGTACCGGTCACTTAAATATTCACATACCAGTTCCACTACTAGTACTCCGGGTATAGTCTCTTGTTAATCCCAACCTAAATTAGTCATCCATTACCTGAATAAATACTGTTTGTCAACTAACCGCAGCTTAGCCAAAGATAACGCTTTGTTTTGAACTCAGCAAGAACAACGTTATTATTTAAGCTTATAGATTCGTTATCACGGTATTGGAATCAATAATATTGTTCACAACTCGAGAAAAAATCTATGTTCTTAGGTATGACTCGGATTAATTTTACGATAAAACTGACTTAATTTTATAAATATTATTATATAGTATTTATAATACTACTTAATTTAACGATAATACGCCCGCCAACATTTTGTCCTCGTAGCATTTTAGCTACCATGCATGAGGTCGCGGGTTCAATTCCCGTAGGGGTTCAACATGAAATATTTTTTTCTTCTTCCTCTTCTTTCGCCACTTTTGCTTCTATGTGGAGCATGTGGACATCACAAGATCTAAGTCAAGCCCGCATCCATCAGTTCCGACGAGTACATCCGTAAGATGGTCATCGACGGTCTACCACGACGCGACGGCGGGGTCCTACAGGCGAAAAAGAAGAGGCAGGTTCAAGCTCTCCTGAGGCATATTTAGGCAGGCAATATTTATTTCCAAATGATTTTCATATTAATATTTCATGTGTGATACCTTGGACCGGTACTGAAGCGTAAGACTGATCATCCTACCTTCACGTAATCAAAATGATCAAGATACAGTGCACTTGGTGTACCAATGCAGTGTCCTATGCACCATTCGTCGCCGATAAAGAAAATTAGTAGAAGATTGGCTAATAAAATTACCTTCATAGAGCGGTTTTAAAGCCTATTAATTAAAACACTACATTGAAATAGAAAAATGCTAAGCGTTATATCGGAAGTGCTTTATGATTATATCACCTACTAGGAAACGTCCTCTTGTCTACATTTTTTAAATAAAAATTACTAAAATCGTTAAAGTTATTGATTAAGGTTTACATAAATGTCTTTTTGCTATGTATTACTTGACTATCCGTAATAAACTTTAATATACAACAGAGAAGGTATCTGATTTTGTACTAAAATACAATCTCTCATCGGCACATTCATATCTCACGTACAATGTGAAGATGTATGTACAATAGTGAAGGTAGTTAGGCTGAAGTGAGGCCAAAGGGCAATACGTGTTACTGCAGTGTACAGCCGTGATATATTTATTCTCATAGAACAAATAAATTAATGTTCGATAAAAACACTGCAGTAATTTTACACTACGATATATCACAATAAAGGCTGGAAGTAGGTGCTAAATGCATAACTGCAGAAGACTGCACGTCTTGGAAACATTAATAGTTAACTATACCGTACTTTCGTACATTAATTAACTTGTATATTTATTTGCAATGCAATGCGAATGGTTATAAAATCGTGTTCTATTCTGTAGTAGTTAGTAATTTCTCAATTTCATGTTTATTTATGACTATTTCAAAGTGTAGGTAGATGAAATTTTATTTTTTCTCTTCACATGCTTATTTGATATTATGACCTTTTTTGGATACCTATATTTACTGTTTTCTTAGCATTATCAAAAAGAAAACTTCTGTTGCATAAAATAAAATCCTTTTCAATCGTCCGCCTCGCGGCGTTCGATTCCCGATGGGTGTCAATATAAATATATACTGTTGAATGTGTTTTTCACATCAAAATATTTCATATGTGATAACTAGGATTGGCGCTGAATCGTAAGACTGATTATCTTCCCTTCATGTAACAAATGATCGAGATGCACTTGTGTATCAATGTAGTGCCCTATGCACCATTGGGTGCGGATAAGAGAGAGTAGTAGTATTAGTAGTAGTATCAATCGTGTGTATTGGTTTGCTGCAAGGATTTGCATCTCATTCTCCAACACATCGAAATAAACTGTTTAATTGGTATTTTAAACTGTAGTACTATAAATATAAAGTGTTCATTACATATTGACACTCTGAAGAATTTACTTTCGCAACTTAAAAATAATATTAGTGTTGGTTGAAAAAAAATCTTTTAAATGCCTACCTAAATAATTAAATATTTTCTCAGGTGTTGTAGTTCGTGATAGCTATCGCTTTGCGAAATTAGGATTTTTTATTAGTTTATACATGTTTTATATACCAATTTTAAGTATGTTATATTGAGAAAAACAATCTTTCTAATTTTGTGCCCAAGCTATAGATATTCGCTTATACGAGTATCTCCAGATGATCTCCGTAATTTCTGTTACATAAGATTGACTATTTCTAGTAGTTAAGGTGCTATAACCACCGGAAAGTGGATTCTCTCTCCACATGGGTGTTTCGTAATAATTTACAGCGAGCAGAACAGACCGTTTACTCTAGTAAATGATTTATTCCTAGAATTTGTTGAAGGAACGTAATTACACAAAGAGAATTATTATTACAGATGCTTTATATGAAGATTAATGTTTCTAGGTTTTTTGTTTGCGAAAAGGAAGAAACATTTCTTCTAATAGCATAATAATACTGTCGTACTCAGCAGTAAAGGCAACTACCTACGTTAAGCCAAATGAGAGAAATAGTTATGTGTTAATAAAAACTTTGTTAAGAATAAATTATGCACTCAATAATTATTTATTTAAATTAAATAAAACAACTTTGTTATAATATGATTCATCTTATTTTAAACAAATGCTCACTAGTTTCGACAATGTCTTGTCACCCTCAAAGTTAACAAAAAACCTAGTTAGCATTTGTTTAAAATAAAATGAATCATATTACAACAAATCTGTTATTTAATTTAAATTTACAATGATTTACAAAGTGAATGGTTTTAATATAAATAATGTTATATTTTTATTGTTACTTTTCATTATAATTACATTATTATGTTATGTTAAAAAGGCTGTCAAAGTGCCCTTTTCCTTAAGATAACGATTTTTAAAGCATTATAAAATAAAAACAACACTGTTCCTTAAGGTAAGTATTCACAATTTCACAATTAAATTCAGCTCGTCAGTTTTTTGCGAATGATTTTATTGCAATTTGCAATTCACATGACAATAAAAATGATTATCTAACTAATTAATTTAGCCTAAAAAGGCGGTAAATGATTATTTGATGGTTGCACTTAGTGCTGCATCATACAAGATCCTTGAGGAAAATCTATGGGCTGTCGTAACTCATGAAACACCATTACAGTAGAGCTTTTCTACCATGAATGATTCACCAGACATAAACAACTCTGCTTTTAATTTTATGGCTGTCGAAAATGTATATAAAAACATGCGAATAAGACGGTATAAACAGCATTTCATATCACACACATGTCACTACATAAAAGCGAGCCTAAGTACACAACCCGAGGTGATGTAACATGCGCTTTATCACAAAACCTATTACAAATAAATTGTCTACGTCTACTCGTCGTGCGTTTGAGCTAATAAATATTTAATTCAAGAAATAATGATAAATACATCATTCAAACCACAACCCTGCTGGACTCCAGCTTCCTTTTAAAATTTAAATTACCAAAAACAAAGTGCGCCATAATATTTTATATATCATAACAAATATTAATTAACATAAATAAAATATAATATTAACGCTCGATCAAAAAACACTAATTATTTTTTCCCCTTTCTATTCTTCATCACCTACCTATTAAGCACAGCCAGACAATATTTGGACTAGTTTGTATGGTAATGATTTTCATTCAAGACCCCCCTGAAGCATAAATATGAAAAACAACCCTACCCATAACAACATACCTGATCCACACACAAAAATAAAAAACCAAATACCCTTCCTGACCCACAGGCAAAAGCAGCCCCACACCAACCCCTCATCCCACCAACCCCCAACCCCCTAAAAACAAACCCCAACCCCCCACCCAAACCACCGCAAAAAGTCATACATCATACCCCAAACAACTGCTACACAAAAGGCGTATCTACGAATAAAATCAGATGATGACCCAAATGCCAACCAACCCCACTACAAAACAACCAAACAAAACACAGATCTCATAACCACCCACAACCCAACACAATGCCATCACCAACCAAAAATCCTACTTGACAGACCACCCCCAACCCCCTACCCGAGAAAAAAAAAAAAAATGATGCAATCACTCGACCCCAAACAAGAAGCTCAACCCAACAACCAACCCAATAACCGGGTTACCTACACTAATGCCGATGGATACATAAAAACTCACCGATGAGCGAGGAGATATACTTGAAAACGTTGGCTTTTCATCACAATTCGCAACGATCTTCTCTTTAAAACCTTCTAAATCACAGACAATAAAAATTAAGTAATGACCAATATGCCTGTCCAAAACAATGGCCACATGTAATTGTTTATCAGAAGTTCCGACTATTTCATACAGATACACAGAGCATGCAGCATTCGTATAAAAAACCCGTCGATGATGGTTCAGAATATCCCTAAACCGAATTACCAGGTAGACCATTAAAAAAGTTAACAACTGCAATTTACGGCACCCCGCTTAACCCACAACCCTCAAAGTTCTCTATACCCATTACAATACCGTACTGTAATGAAACACGTACCACTGTTGATGGAGCCAACCCATGCATCATTAAAAACCCCAAAACCTTTCAATAAAAAATTTAATGAACCTAAACCACGTGACGGAGACGTAAAAAAACATTTTATGTAATGATGTTACAAATCCAAACCCATCCACAAAACCTCGCTACTTTCAATATTCAGACTTCCGTTATTTTCTTACCAGAAAGTATATTTATTTTGTAATTATAAAACAATTTTAAGTACTAACCAAAATTATCAACAATCCAACATAATTTTTATTTTATTTTAAATTTGGATGAAAATTTAAAATGTATCCCAAATTTCATACTAAATGTAAGACAAAAAGTGTCAATCCACCCATTGCGTAGTTTCCTCCTTAGAGATATATCCATTACTAACATAAATCATAAAGGACACTAAAAACAGCGTTTCAAACGGAAAATGCTATAAAATATAACGTTAGTATTTTAAAGGTTTAGAAAACATATTACACCCCCCACTACCACTTATTTTTTTTTTGTTATATCAAAAAAGAAATAATCTTGTTTTCTAAAAAAGAACTCATGTGAAATTGCCATTTTTTTTTTTTTTTTTTTTTTTTATTTTATATATTTTATTTTTTTTTTTATTTTATTTTTTTTTTTATTTTTTTTTTTATGGTGATTTTTTGTTTTATATTTTTAGGCATTTCAAGGGGGCGCGGGTCCAATACGCTAAAAAACAAAGACTAGGCAATAAATCCCATATTTCCCAACTAATAAAATACAACAGGATCACAGAAAAACCGCCATAACATTAAGAAGCCGTTAAAACTTCGAAATATATGGCCTAATATCTCGCCCCCAGGTTTGCCTTAGAATAGCCGCTGCGAAACATCGAAGTTAGTCTGTCTTCTAAATCATTAATAATAGCCAACAGAAACAAAGTACGCACACTATATTATAATAATCATTATCTTAGGAGGCACGACATACCTTTGTATTCCGTTAAATTTAAAACCAAAATACTATAAACATTATAAAAAACCTTTGTAAGTTCAAAAATGAAACCCCCGGTTACATATACTATAATATAATAAAACACAAGTCAAATCAAACAACCACCAGCGAAGAGCCGACTGCCCCCCAAACACTTACACCATGTAAACCCCCCCCCCACCCAGTCAGATAACCCCCGATGGAACCGCTAGCAACAAAGCCAACCCCCACAGTGATCACCCCACAATCCCAAGCCCACACAAACTTGCCCCTTGCCCAAGTAGTCTAAACAAACGAACCCACCCTCGCCACTACGGTCTAATAAGCACAGACCAGAAACTCCATGGGAGAGATATCTTGAAGGATAGCACGTCAACAAAACATCAACACAGGAACTCTCCAAACCCTTCCCACATTTATCTAAACCACACGCCTGTAGCCTAGACCTCACTCCACCACCACCAACCAACCGCACCAACCACTACAATACACCTCCCTCCCACACCCCACCCATTTTCCCCACTCCCTTCGCAATGCCCCCCCCAAGAGCCATAGTACGCAACTGGACCCAGAAAAGAAAAAAGCATTTATCATACTTGGCAATGTAATACACCTTAACTCAATAAAAAAAGGTGATAGTGGATTTTTTAGTTTATCATAGTAGTCTATGAAAAATCAATTTCATACTACTACCTGAAGCACAATATATAACATCTATGACAACATAAAAATATTGAAAGCTTTCCCAGTAGTTAATTACATAAAGTTACACAACCGGTACAATAACATTGACAATAAACTATGATACATATAAGTTGGATTCAACCCAACAACCAACGCCCGGAAAATGATATCAAACAAACGAATTTACAAAGAGATTTCGCTCGACGCTAGTTAAACTACTCACTCGTCCATATTCCGTCACAACAACCCCACCACGTGCCGACTAATTTAAAAACGAATTTTCAATGGACAAATTGATCGACAATTGTAGAGCTCAACGTCCGTCTATTAGAAAATTTAGCGACTATCTGTACAAATCTCTTCCAAACACCGCTAGGGGAACCAAGGGCCACAATAACAAGAATGACCTGCCACGGATTTGTGTTTTCGAAAAGGAGAATCATAAGAAAGAAGAATCCATACAACATTGAATGGCAATTATTGAACCCTAAACATGACTGCAAACACTCACCCACGCACCTTAACACCTCGCCACACGTCAGCACATCACCACCCCCCCTTACCGCTCACCTACCCACCAGTAAAAAACAACCCAAACACCCACCGATCCGTACACTACAGGCACTTTCACCCCACGACCCAATTGGACCGAGCACCGAACCATCAATTTGTGAAGCAATACATAGTCCCAGTATTATTTACCACAAAAACCAACAACCATTTATTAATTTGAAAAAAAGCAAGAATGACATCAACCAAAAATGAAGACGCCTCTCTATAATAAACTACATGTTAATTTGTATAATCTTCGATGAGATAAAATTACTTTGCTGGTAAATACGGTCAACCCCAAAAATAAGGCAGAACCCTCCAAACCTATTGGGATAAATTTTCCTCCGTATATTAATGGTCCACCTTGGTTTTTTATGGAAAAAAAAATCACAGTTATCCCAACGCCTCGCCCGAATATTTATACATTAAATTAAAATTATCGTCGCGAAATCTGACTATATATATCATAAAGTAACTGAAACCTATTACGCATCAATACAAAGTAAGTACCTGTGTGACCATCCGTCAAATATTTTATATTAATTATAAGTAGGACCAGTTATAGAAATTAAACATTCAGTGGCCCCCGACAGGCTAAAAATACGGGTCCAGATGTAAAAAAATCGAGAACTTGCTAATGATTCTACTTTAGGCAAAACTGTATATAAAAAAAAAAAAAAAATTTTGTTTAATTTTATTTTTTTAATTTTTAGTATAAACCATAGGTGTACGAACTTTTGTGAATGGAGTAAATGTGCCCACCACAGTTCAGGGCCCAAAACTACTTCATTTAATTTATTAATTTAAAAACCAGTTGTTTTTGTTTTTTTTTTTTTTTTTTTATTTTTTTATTTAAAATTTCTCTCAAAAAACAAAAGTGGTTTTTATAATACCTCAAAAAAGGAAACATACCAATATGATAGACCTAAAACCCAGTCTGAGCATTATTATCATTTCCTTCCGCTTCCGGCCACAATATTTCTTGAAAATTCATCGCCCGTTAATGTCATCGGAATCAATATCCCCCAAGCTCGCAGTGCCCAGTGATTTTCGAACACTATCTATGATCGACAGCCTTACTGAATAAAATAAGACAACATAAAAATAGCAACACACTACTGATAGAACTGACATGTATAGCATTAAGAAACGAACCATGTCTAAATTCAATATATTTCCAATTTTATCAAAATACGAACTAAAACGAAAAGTAAGCAAAATTGGCAGCACACAACGGATGTTCGGTAACCAAAGCCTATATTAAAGTAGTAGCGTGGTGTTGTGACACAATAAGGCAGCTATACGGGGCAGCCATGCATTAGCCCATCTCACCTACCGCCGACTTTGTGTAATACTATGTTAATCAAGGTGTAACTCCACCAGTCGTACCTACGCCGCAGCTGGCAGTGCTAGCGCTCAGCCACCTACAACACAACAACCCCCCCCTTGCAATAACTAAATACATCAACACGGTTGGTTAGGTCAATTTGGAGCGTGAACAGATTGATGAAAGAACGGCTAACAGAAGATATACATAAAATACCCATGCAAGCGTTGCCTGATCGAAGACGACCATAGAAAGATGGACAAGTGAAAAGTCTGGGTAATATATTCGGCGTTAGCATGAAAGTATGTAAATGTAGAAGAAGCAAGGAAGTATGTCAGGACAGAGTGGTATGCGAACTAACTAAAAAAAAACTATTAAAAGAATCTCTCATTCTGCCTACCCCCTACCGGGATCACAAGGACGAGCAGGAATCTAGCGAACTATACAGAACAACACTGATAAAAAATCCCCCAACTGCCCCACCTGCAATCAGTGACGGAACACCAAGAAGATAAAATCACGCACAAAAACAAAACAAACCAAACTAAAAGGAATACCTGCCGCTTATATATTAAAAACAAACAAAATTCATATCCACGCAAGTGTGTGAAATGAATCATTCATTTTCCGACTAATCAAAAAATTAAAGTACCATCACAGGGCCACAAAGACAAAGAAAGTCATGTTACTATCTGAATCACCCTACCTAAGATTCAAAACACTGAAACATATACCAAACATTAGAAAATATAAATAAAACTTAATTCTATCGAAAAACTAAAAATAGTACAAAATTAACAAAACAAGCCAGAGTTACAAGCAGCGACAAGTGTCTTCTGATATTGGGGTCAGTGTTGAGTATCCCCAGGTTACAAACATATAACAAAGTACCCTAGGCCTGGTACAAAACCTTATGTTGTATCTACAATAAAATGGACAAATACCTTCATTTCTACAAAATATAGATTATCGTATTTAATATATAATATATTTATTACTAATACTGTAACCTGTAGTGGTTAATTAATCCTGCCGGAGTAATCCCACGAAATTGCTAATATATAATATATAATACTGACAAACATGTTAATAGTTTAAGAGTTTTTCTGACAAAATAGTCCACAACTGATAAATAAAACGTGTTTAAAAAAAAAATGCTTAATTCAATCGACACTAATCAAAAATTTCATTGTTCTTAGTACTTAATTACGCATGGCCATTATTTTATTTAAAATTCCAAAAAAAACATCTCGTAAGAGGTGAGCAATTTTACCCGAAATTTTTTTTAATTAATTATTTTACACTTTATGTTAAATTTTGGTTACTGTTTTTTTTACAATAACTCTACCTAAGAACAAAAACCATAAACCTAATAGAAATAAAATAAACCCTATCTATTTCGCATGTTATAATTAAACAACCTTTTAAGTGTAGATAAAGGACTTGTTAAAGTGAATAATGTTGTAATGGACATGTTTGCATAAATTGCACTTCGTGAGATAATATAAAGATAAAATACTTGAAAAAACAAGAAAGACAATTATCCCGATTTCTAATTTAATAATATAAGCAACAATAGCCGTCTGAAATTACCAATTTTAAAGGGTGAAGGCCAAACAAGGGGAGAGAACAGACAGAGGAAAGGTTTATTATTTATACATTCCGGCTGCTTAATTATTGAATGGTGCTTAATTGCTAAATATCTATAAGAAAAAAAGAAGAAAAGAAATGTTAGAATGTATTCTATGTAACATGGATCAGCACGTGTGCCTATAAGTAAGTATGAGTACAATGTTACATTATTTATTTTTTTTTTTTTTTTTTTTTTTTTTTTTTTATTTTTTTTATTAATTTTATTTTTTTTTTTAATTTTTTTTTTTTTTTTTATTTTTTTTTTTTTCTAATTTTAATTTTTTTGCTTTTCATTGTTTATTTACTCTTTTTTTTTATTTTTTTTTTTTTTTATTTATTTTTTTTTTTTTTTTTATTTTTTTCTTTAATTATTTTTTTTATAATTTTTTATTTTTATTTATTATTTTTTTTTTTATTTTTATATTTTATTTTTTTATTTTTATTTTTTTTTTATTTTTTTTTTTTTTTTTTTTTTATTTTTTTTTTTAATTTTTTTTATTTTCTCTTTTTTTGTTTAGTTTTGTTTCATTTTTATTCATTATAGATACTGTAGAGCCTTATGACAAAACTTGGTTTAGTAATTTATAAGGACTACTGTAAAATTAATTTCTTAAAGTAAAAAAGAAAAGAGGTTTAAAAAAAAAAACTGGGAAATCCAAACAAATGACTCTTTTAAAAAAACGATTTTAAAAAAAAAACTATATGGTAGTTTAAATCCTGAAACCCAAAACAAAAAAAAAAAAAATTTGCCTTAACAAATGTTATCAATATTCACTGCACTCAATTTAGTGCCCCTTGCACTTGTAGTATTTATATTAGTTAAATAAATAATCTCTTCGTCTATGATGATCTGTCAAGATTATAAAAAGAGATTCTGGATGGTTGATATCATCATTTATAAAAACTACAGAATGTTCAAACGGTAAATAAAATTGAACAATAAACATGTTATTTAATTTGGTTTCAAACCGACAACAATCGCAAATTTAGCTTTCTATAGAATTTAAATGAATTTCGCTCCGATTTGTTTAATATTTCTTCGTCCATATATTCGTCAGCACACCCACACCACGGTGCAGACTAATTTAACGATTTTCAATGCAAATTAGATCGAAAATTGAAGAGCTCAAGTCCGTATATGCAATGCGTCTAATCTTGTGAAATCTTCAAAGTCTTGTAACAATGGGACATAAAGAATGACGAATTTGTGTTGTCGAAAAGGAGATCATTAAATCAACAGTGATTGGGAAATTTGTGAAAATTTTATGTAGGATTTATACTAGATATCGTTTATAAGAGAATATCGATGATATTCTAGCTAAAAAATGTCCGAGATCCGTAAATACTGGATATTCTAACCATAAATGACCGAGATCCGTAAATACTGGATATTCTAACCAAAAAATGTCCGAGATCCGTAAATCTTTGAGCATTTCATAGTCCTGTTTTTTTAAACATTTATTAATTTGAAAAAAGCTTTGATTGACATCTACCTTTTTGATGAGACTCTCTAATAATATAAATATGTATAATCCTTCGAGAGTAAAATACTGTACTTGTCAACAAAAATTTAGGCATACTTAATATTGGATATAATATTTCCTCAAGTATATTAATGGTCTCACCTTGGTTATTTATGAATTTAAATCAAAGTTATCCAACGCCGCGCCAGTTTATTTACATTTTATTTTTAAGTCGCGAATATGTATTTTTATTTTGTAACTGGAAACCTATTCGCAATCAATACAAAGTAAGTACCGCTGTACATTCGTCATATTATTTATTTTATTAGTAAGAACAAGTTATTGAATGAATATTCAAGTGGCCGGACAGGCTAGAAATTACGCCAGATGTAAAAATAATCGAGAGACTCTAATGTTTCTACTTTAGAAAACTGTATATACTTGGTGAAATCTTTTTGAATGGAGTAAATGTGCCCACAAGTCTGCCAAACTTCTTTAAAAACAGTTTTTTCTCTCAAATAACAAAAGTGTTTTTAATACCTCAATAAAGAACATACCAATATGTTACCAAAACCAGTCTGTGCTTTATACATTTCTACGCTGACGGCCACATTTCTTGAAATTCATCGCCCGTTTAATGTCATCGAGAGAATCATAAAAAATGCATCGATGACACTGATTTTCGAAACTATCTAATAGTAGAATTAAGTTTTAAAGAAGACAAATTAAAAATAGCAACAAATACTGATAGTAATGACATGTATACATTAGATACGAACCTTGTCTAAATTAATATATTACAATGTTTCAAATAAGAACTTATCGAAAGAAGCAAAATTGGCAGCACACAACGGAGTTCTGGTACCAACCCTTATGTATGGTAGTGAAGCGTGGTGTTGGAAAAATAAGGATGAAAGTAGACTGAATGCTGTTGAAATGCGATCTCTCATGTGAATGTGTGGTAAGACTATGTATGATAGGTGTACAAATGTCGAAATTAGAGCAGAGTGCAAGGCTGAGATAAGCATCATCGACAAAATTAGAAAGGGCTTTTACGTTGGTTTGGTCATGTGGAGCGAATGAGTGATGAAAGAACGGCTAAAAGAAGTTTAAATGCAAGCGTGCCTGGATGTAGAAGCCGAGGAAGGCCGAGAAAGATATGGCAACCAAATGGACAAGTACTCGAAAGTGACATGTGAAAAGTCGGAATAATCGGCGTATGTGCATGAGAAGATGTATGAATGTAGAAGAAGCAAAGGAAGTATGTCAGGACAGAGTGGTATGGCGTTCTATCCTCTCTGCCTACCCCTACGGGGAAATGGCGTGATGGTTAGTTAGTTAGTTAGTTAATGTTTCTCTTTTTTTCCAAATCTGCACCTAATAATGGCTAATGACATTGCTGTAGGTTACCTAGTAGAGTTAATCTCGATCATTTAAAACTATTATGTATGTAAGGCTTATAACGCAGCTATTTTTTTCTAAATAAATTAATATATAATCGATGTGTATGAATTGAACATTATTTTTCGACTAATATAAATTTAAGTAACATCTCAGCCACAAAGACAAAGAGAAGTCATGTTACTTATGTAACACCTACCTAAGATTCAAATCTATGAAAAAATATGACCACACACTTAGATTAATATATATAAAGCTTAATTCTATCGAATATCGTAAAAACTAGTACAATACACAAGCCAGAGTTAAAAGCAGTCGAAAGTGTCTATATTGGTCAGTGTTGAGTATCCACCGGTTACATCAGATAACAAAGTACCTAGCATGTACAATACATTAATGTTGTATCTACAATAAAATGGACATATACCTGAATTTCTACAAAAGTTGTTGATATTAGATATGTTAATACTATACCTGTAACCTGTTAGTGGGTTTAGTATGCCTGCCGAGTATCCCACGAAATTGCTAATTAATTATACTGACACATGTTAATAGTTCAGGTTTTCTGACTAAAATAGTCACTACTGATAAATAAAACGTGTTTAAAAATGCTTAATCCTAATCCTAATCATTGTGCTTAGTACTTTACATGGCCTTTTTTTGAAAATCCAGAAAAAAACATCTCGTAAGGCAATTTACCGAATTTTTATTTACACTTAAATTTTGTTACTGTTTCTTTTTACAAATAAATCTACCTAAACAAAAACCATACCTATAAAAAATAAAATAAACCTACGATTTCGCATGTATACTTTTACCTTTTAAGTGTAATAGACTTGTTAATGTGAATATGTTTGAATGGACTATGTTGCATAAATTGCACTTCGGGAGATAATATAAAAGATAAATACTTGAAAAACGTTATTGACAATTATCCCGATTTCTAATTAATAATTAGCAAACAAAGCAAAGTGAAGCAATAAAAAAGAGAACTGACAGAGGAGAGGTTTTTATAAATTCAGGCTGATTAATTATTGATTTGTGCTTAAATTGTTAAATATCTATAAGAAAAAAGAAGAAAGAATGTTAGAATGTATGTATGTATGCATGTATGCACGTGCATATATGTATGTATGAGTAAATTGTAATTTTTTTTTTTTTTTCTATTTTGGTAATTTTTTGCTTTTATTGTTTTTCTTTTTGTTTACTTTTGTTTTATTTTTATTTTTATATACTGTAGAAACCTTATGACAAAACTTGTCTTAGTTTATAAGGACTACTGTAAAATTATTTTTTACAGTAAATAAAAAAGGTTTAAAAAAAAAAAACTGGGGATTTCATACATAATGACTCTTTTAAAACGATTTAACTATATGGTAGTTTTAATCCTCGAAAAAAAATTGAGCAAATATTGAATATTTAAAATCTTCCGAAGTGCTATTTTTATACTTATACCTGAAACTAGGGATTTCTTGTGTCTCATAATTTATTGTAAGTTGTCCTTGAAAATATATACATTTCAATTATCACCATAAGATAATTTTTTGTTTCTCGTAAAATAGCAAATAAGGGGTAATTCTCTTGATCCAACTCCCCCGTAAACTACGAAAATCACGAAAAATCCTTAGTAAAATAGCAATACTATTATATTATAAAAACAAATTTTCTAAAGTGTCTTTAATGGAATCTTAAACCTTGTATTTATTCAACTATCATTGAAATCCAGTTTATTTGCATTTTATTGTTTTATGAAAACTGTAGTATAATTGTTTTAGAATATCAAATACAACATAACATGGCAGCAATTGTACTGGTCAGGACTCGATATCCTTCGAATCAATAAATCCTACTATAAGAGTTAAACTGATATTATTGAACTATTTACATATATTGGGTTTACACATATAAATAAAAATATCTCAAATTTAACGGAATTATTGTCTATAAGGAGTACCCACGAGGACTGGATCCAGCGACTTCTATTAAATGTTCATATCAACGAATCGTTTTGTATTACAAGGCTTAGAAAATCCAAGAGTGTTCCCAATTTTGTCAATATGTCCAAATTTTTTTTTAAAAATCACCTTTATGTAGAAACTTTACCGTGGATATGTCTTCTTCTACAAATAAAAACACTTTCTTTGAGCGTGTACTGATGGAAGAACTCGTATTCAATCTATGTTACGATCATATTTTATCAATTTTAATGTTATTTTTTATTTTCCACAAAGCCATAAATTACCTAATTTCAACGCCGGGTTTTCAATTTACCTGTAAAACAAATGTAACATAGAGCAACATATACAAAACCTCTTCTAATATAGACAAACTATTATCATCTAAAGATGTACCTAGTTAAGTACTGTAACATGATTCAATGCACTTTATATTTTTTAAATAAGAACCTACCTCAAATTATTCTAGTAGCAATGTACTTACAATGTAGGGCTAGTTTCTTATTGCAATGGCACCTCTCTTCCATATCGTATTACTGGTCATTACGCAAACGTAATCCACAGATACAGATGATGTGAAATAACTGATGAGAAAATTTTACATACTTATTATCCTGTTCCCGCCATTTTCTCAGGTAAAAATGCGTAAAGAGGCGCAACATTGGGAGCGTCCGCCATTTTGACATGTTGCATTGGACATTGGACATCTTAAATACATACTAAATAAATACGTACCTACCATAGTATTTTACATATATTATTAACATATTAATCAGCTTATTACAAACTTCTTAGAGCCCGTTTTTAAATGAAAACTGATTTAATTTAATTTTAACTGTGCAACCTATTGAGAGAATACTTTTTGTGTATTTTTTCCTGATTAGAGAAGATAATTCTTTATATATTTTTATTCTTGATAAAATATTCGCAATATGTCTTAAAGTTGAAAAATATATGCTTGTTTCCAATATATTGTATAAAAATCGCTTTCCAGCGATGAATTGAATACTAAATTAACTAAAATTAAACTAATTATTTTATAAATACAAATAATTTTGTTAAAAAAACTCAATTTTACATAAATATCTTAAAGGTTTTTTCGTATGGCAACTATTTTTTATGTAGGTTATAAAAAACTTTTCAACACAAGAAAATTGACTCCATTAATTATTTAATTAGTTTCTATTTTAAATTCATGAAACATTATATAATCCAATTAATATTGAAAATGACCGCAAATTTTTTTTTTTAAAAACGCCGACACGATAGCTAAAATAAATTAATAACTAGGATTCAGGAGGTTAAACGCATTCAATAATATCATAATTTGGAAAGATGTGGGAGAAGATTTTTATAAATTGCTTATTTAACACAACACCTCTTCGATTCTTCCGATTCAAAAATGCAGTATATCTTGTCAATAAATTGAAGAATTTCACACCCAAAGTCAATTCTGTTTTGGCACTAATGCATTTCAGTCATAATATGATGCGCTTTATGAGGGCGATCTCGATTTCACTGCAATAAAGTTTCCAAACGAAATTATTATTTGCATATTTTCTCATTTTTACTCTCCTTCATCAAGGAATCATCTTATTAACATTTCACAAAGAGAAAAATGCATACAAACGATTATTTTAAAGATATTTTAACGGAAAGATATTAAAATAATTATCATTAATTTGGCAGTCTTTATCACATCTATAAGAAAAAATTTCTATTCATTCCTTCAAAAACATTTGTTTAAAATTATAGTTCCATAATGCTTATGTATAAACCATTTTTTAGGTATATACGAGTATTTCATTTTATATCCCTACAGAGATGAAGTAGATTTTTTTCCAAATTCAGGAATATGGATATTCGAACGTTTACAGGGCTTATGACCTGTCATTGGCTGGGTTAAGTGGCCACTTTACGTACTACAACATTCCCCATTCCGCTTATTTTTGATTTTGTACAAATGTTACGAATACATATATACAAAATCAAAAAAGTTAAATTTTAAATAATTCAAGATTACTTTTCAATCCCTTAATACCTTTGAAGTATATTTCTATAGTTTAAATTGCTGTATTTTTTTCTAATTGGCCAAAAAGTAAGTCCTTTTAATAAAATCTTAAAACGTGCGCTTTTTTGGCTTTTTAATGTCACGAAAGTAGGTAAACGACATAAATATTTTTTGATCTCATAATCGTAACTACCTATCTATTGATTTTAATGAAAAATTAGCTATTAATTGTTTATTACATAAACCTAGCATGAATTGATCTCAATACAGTGCAATACTATAGCAAAACCTAACGCTTTTTTAATTCACAAAAAAAATCCATATTAGGTACTTCTGCAAGTTGTATTCCGATGCTATCAATAAGATATGTAGCCACCCACTACTTGTATTTGGCTATTATTTCTTACAATGAAGCAGTTACCCGCTAATATGGTGTAAGTAAGATGTAAGTATAGTAGTTACTAAATATTTGGAACGCCTTTTCCGTGTAAAGAAATCTATTACCGAATACCAAATCAGTTCAGAATAGGTACTTGTATTTGTTCTACACTACTTACACCGTTGTATTTTTTGCTCAGATGAATGGATCAATTCAGGAAGGCGACTAATTCGACGTTATAATATGTGATTGACAATCTACATACAAATGTATATATACTAAAATATTGATACATAAAACATAACCAATGTAAATATGAGTCACTTTGTATCAAACAGTTATTCTTACCTGCCATATATATTTTATTTGTAAATTTAAAAGCTTAATAAGTTGTGTGTTTTTAAAATTATTTTGGTTTTTAGATAACTTTAGCCTTTAGATACAGTTTTTCTTAGATAACTTAATAATATATAAATAATTCTTGGTAGCGCAGTACGAGGAAATCAACAAAAAAAAAGCTGCGCCACCCTATTTATGTGAATAAAATCTAAAGAAAGTTAGTCGTATTTCCTCGCAATTAATTCCTTATTATTTTTTAAATGGAATAATCAAATTAAATATAAATAATCATTTTAAATATGAATTTTTTAGTTCGTTATTTTTAATAACGTTTTTTTTTTTTTTATCAAAAGAAGAAAAAAATATAGAGTTAGATAGATTTATTTAGAGAGATTCAAAGTAGGACTCGTAAATTCAGGTTTTGATGCATGCAAAATTAAATTGAATTGGTAACACCTGTCTAAATTTTGATTTTTTTTTAGGCAATTTAACCGAGTTTCCTAAACAAATGTAATCAAAAAGAAACATATATTTTATTTTTGAGATTATAGTTAGTTCGGTTATGCTTTGTATCGTCCATGTAAGGTAACTCTGTAGAAATACATTCATAATCGCTACCGAAGAGATCATTTCTAAAGTGTGATATAATATTACCATACAATACAGTTTCAGTTAACAAAACGCATCCGGGTAGAACTGCACAAGACGTTTTCCAATTATTCCACGAAAAAGTCAGGATAATAAATTACTCTCATCTCGCTCTATCTCCGTACCCCCCGAGGTAAGGGCGAGCGAGACGGCTATATTTCGGAATGGTATTGTTTTCTAGAGCTACCGAACGAGAGTAATGTGTATGGTAATAGACTTGCTTTATACAGAAATACAATTTGATGTTATCAAAGCAATTTAATAATACAAACACCTTCGGATATTGACAATACGCACTGACCTAAACCGTATACTCGAGTTCATACGGCTAAAAATACAATATCTGCATTCAATTACTCTAAAATTTGTTAAGTACCTACTGCTAGTAGGTAAGTACTAAGTACCTATTATTTAATACCTTTTTTATGGAACCAACTGTAGGTCAATTCACCTACTATTGAGCAATAAATTATAGGTAGGTAAAAGCTTTTTTTAGGTTAAGGACATTAAAAGACAGCAATATATGAGTAGAATCAGTAAAAAAAAATAACAGAAGCAAATTCAATTTCACCTTAACGCTGGTTTAAAGTTACAGAACACATATTTTTTAATCAATTCGTTTAACGTCTTTATTTTTATTTTTGCAAATTAATAGCAATTATAAAGGCAATTTTAACCTATTAGAGCTTAGCTACGCATATTATGATTAAGTGTTTCAATTTTTACATAGAGGTCGTGTATTGTAAAATTGAAATTATTATTTCAATCGTTTCAATTTCAAATATTCAAATAGGGCATTGTTTGTTTTCAATGATATTACTTTATTATTTTTTTTGTATTTTTACTGCGCCGACATCTTTAATCTGGCATAAAATTAGCATATTGGCTAAACGGCTATTATAATTAGGGCCAAATCGTTTGTATTTCATATTCACAATAATAATAAAACAGTTAAATATTTACGGTTCTACGCGTTACAGAATTACTCAATTTAAGACATTTATTTATATCTTAGACATTTTATTATATTTGTTTCCCTAGTAGCATAGTGGTATGGCATTTGGCTACCGTGACTGAGGTCGCGGGCTCGATTCCCGCAGGGGGTCACATGAAATATTTATTTACATGATACTTTCATATTAACAGTTTCATGTGTGATACCTTGGACTGGTTTGAAGCGTAAGACTGATCATCTTGCCTTCATGTAATAAAAAGAAAGATACACTGCACTTGGTGTACGATGCAGTGCCCTATGCACCCAAATGGGTGCGGATAAGGGAAAGTAGTGAGTAGTATTATATTTTCTGCTTCCACTTTGTGGAATTGTGGTTAGTGCGTTTAGATACCATAAAAAAAAAACAGGGTTCGATTTTAAAATGTTACAGATTATTTAAATCTAATTTAAAGAAAGTCAACATCGCGTAAAAGCCCCCCAAGTTGTAGCTTTCGTAGCTCTTGTGCTATTTTTCAAAACTACGGGACGTGAACCTGACTTAAGAAACGTTACACTGAAAAAAACAGTACGATAGAAAAATCCAGATAGTTGGCCCAAACCACAGGCCAAGTAAGTTACTAGCATAAATTTAATTATTACATTTATTTAACTATTATTGGTGTTAAAATACTTTTTAATGACTATGATATTATTCAAAAATTACTTGAATAATCATTATATATTTTTTAAAATCATATCTGTTTTCATACCACTAGAAGAGTATTGAGATTGCTATATTTGATAATAATATTGATTCCGTTAGTAAAAAATGCTCCGAGAACCGTGACGGTACAGAATTACTTTCCACGTTAAGAAATACTGAAATAGAAACCTTTGAGAATTCTAGGATTACATATTCTTTAATAGATTTAAGCCGCCTCAGAGAAACGGAGATAGATTTAGTACGGTAATCTTATTTATTTTTAATTATACCACACGGTGGCAAAAAGTATCCTTATAATTTTATTTAATACAAAAAAATCAAAATGAGCACACGCATTTTTGTTTGGTTTATTCAACCCAGACTGTTTACAGTTACAATTGTTTTATTACACCTATATACCTGATACGTAATACAATTCTTTTACAGTATTTTTGTTTTTATAAAAAAAAAAAATTTTCAAAAAAAAAAGCTTCAATAAAATTGAAAATTATAGTTAGTAGTATGATTTTCTACTATTTTCCCTTATCTGCACCCAATGGTGCATAGGGCACTGCATTGGTACACCAAGTGCAGTGTATCTTAATCGTTTTATTACATGAAGGTAAGATGATCCCAGTCCAAGGGATCACGCGTGAAATATTAATTTGAAAACCACATGTTAATTAAATATGTCAGGCTGACCCCCAACAGGAATCGAAACCGGGACTTAATGCGCGGTAGCTATATGCGCTACCACTATGCTACGAGGCGGATAAACAGTATGATCATGAGTGCACAAAATAATCTTAAATTTCTGAAGTTATTAAGGAAACAATAATTGTATTATTGTGAAGTATTAACCAACTCAACAGGGCAAAAATCATTTTTTTACGCATGGGTCTTTGTGATTCCACCAAAAATTGAACCCGGAACCATTGTAGTATAGCCGCGACCGTGGGTACAGTAATATTAATCTTTGCGTCCCGGTGATATTTATATATCTATTACAACTCGAAAATAATGAGGAAATCTTTATAAAATATAATTGATACGTGCCTTAGAAATTTTATATTCTTCCGTAATAGAATTGCGAATCACACTAAAGCATTTCATAGTTTATAATTTGTAGCGACGGAAATAAATAATTAGTCGTAAAATCGGAGATAAAATCACCAATTCAGGTCATTTCCAGAGCTAACACTTCAAAAATTGTAACATTTCAACTTAAACAATGGTCAATAAAAAAAAACAATATTCAGAAATATTCATGTTTTTACACTTGTTTAATCACATTTTGAATATTTACAAGATACATATCACCGGAGCGCGTGGATTTTTTTGTACCAAAAGGCTCCGGTAGGGAAGTGTTAACACGTACAACCACCTTAGAAAAAATAGCCTGTAATTTGCAAAAAGCTGTAAACAATATTTAGTTTTACATCGATCATTTCAAGTCAAACTGTTTATTTTTTTATCGAAACACGCTTTATATTGTTAGGTACGCTTACATTTCCTTGATTACCTAATACTAGGCACATATTCTAATTTAATACATAATGTTTTTTCAAAGTACGTCGATCTAAGTGTGAATATTGATTAGCAAAAAAATACACAGTGTATTATCCAAGGTAAGATTTTAAGCGATAACTGTTATGAGCTCAAAAACGTCCAAACAGGTTTTTTTTGTACATTTTAATGCACACACGCGTTATCACTTGAAATTATTTTTAATATTTATTGATCGGAAAGAAATTATTGACTAACCCGGAGACCTCCACGATTATGACGAGGATTATTAATTTGAAAGCGATTATTCAAGCAATCAATATAAGCAATCAATCAGGATAAGTTAGTGTGCAATAACTATTTGCGCGTGAAATTGTTTTTTTATTGAAATTGTAAGTTCATTTTTTTGTCAATGTAGGTATTAGGATACAGGGACTTTTGTCGTGGTCAAATTTCAAGTAAAAAAATTCAAAATCTAGGTAAATTGGGGTACCGATGCAGTGCCCTATGCACCATTGGGTACGGATGAGGGAAAGTAGTAGTAGTAGTAGTAGTAGTAGTAGTAGAAAAGTTGAATTAATTCGGATTTGTACCATTATCCGATAGCATTTATGATGATTAATTAATGATTTAATGCACTTTGTGCACCAATTCAGTGCCCTATGCACCGTTGGGTGCAGATAAAGGACAGTAGTAATAATAGTATTGGAAAGCATTTGATAATTATTTTTCATGAGAATAGGTCCCGAGTTTGATTCCCAACTAGGTCAAAATATATTTTTATATTATTTAATCCCAGTCGTAACCCGTATTATTGTTTTTATCCACGGTTTTAAGTCATTCGCGGGTTCTGTTTTCGATGTGGTCAGTAAAAATATTTTTATCAGTGGGCCTAGTCGAACATTGAGGAAGTTTTAAAAAGCATATAGGTTATAAATACATTATAATAATAATATTTTCTCTGAAAGAAATTGTGAGAAACCTGCCGAGGCTACTAAGTTTGAATTTTGACATAGTGGTTACTTGGATCAACTCACGCTGCGAGATTTTAATAATAATTCTTTGTCATTTTTATAGCCTCATGCCGCGACTTCCATTTAAGATGAGCAGTAAAGAAGAAGCAATGTTTACCGTGTCAAAAAAAAAACATGGCCAAGTTTACTAATCGTAGCTTTTTTCTGTTTTTACAATTTCACCATTGTGTCTGGTTGAATCAAAGCGTTTTTTTTAAATAATATACCGTAAATATATAAAGCATACATGTTACATACCTTTGCATAATATCAAGTTTAATCTTGGATTCAAACTTTTGTGATATCCATAATATAAAAATAGATAAAAGAGAATAAAATTAATTCCAAACAAATTTTTCTCCGCTCGTTCGCTGGTAATCTTTATTCTCTGTTTATTTCTATTTTTTATTACAATGTTCTTAAATCTTTTTTAAAAATTTGATAGGTGCCTACTAGCAGCTTGGCCGTCGTTTTGCTAGCTGGTAGTTAAATCAAATAATTTTGACATTGATTTTTGTGCGTGAATTTGTTTTAAAAACGGAACACAAACCCGTTTGGCGGCAATTCTTCCCGCGCTTTTTGTGTGGTTTAATTTTCTGTGTTGACATCACTGCAAACAAGGCGCAAGTGCACTGTGACTATTTTTGGGACGGTAGAAAGTTTTGTAGGCCACCATTTAAAAAAAAAACGTCCCGACAAATGAATATTCACGAGGATATCGGCTCTTGTATTGTCGAAATATCGAAATTCAGGATAAATTGTAATTTCACGCTGCCTTAAAACTTTAACATTGTAAAACTGTGTGATTTCTTGACTTTTGACACGAATACTTGAGATTTTTCTTTCAATGGTGAAACCCAAATTTGTAAGAGATGCGATGAATGTCCTGGCAAATTTTGAATGTTTTTTGTATAAAAACAAAATTTCATAATATTTTTAAATTAACTACGTAGTAGGTATATGTATATTATTATGTCGTTTATCTAATTACTTAAAAATACATTTGGCAATCTACTATTTGTTTATTTTTTTCTAAATAATTCATCAACCCTAAAAAAACATTTTTTTTCGTTAACCCATGATTGAAAAACGTGCTGCGTTAGATGTACGTTTGATATAACTAATCCACCGGCGACATTTTTTAGTCTTTTAAAATCAGATAAGTATCATAATTCAACTAGCAATAAAATTTAGAGTTATATCATATCATGACACGACATGATTGCAACCAGTTATGTCTGAGCATGATATATCTGTAAATAATATTACCAGTGGCATAATATGGTTGAGAATGGCGTCCATCTACCATGTTCCGCTTATGGAAGATACTGGACCTTCATAGATTGTAAGCTGTCCGCTCTGAAATTATCCCAACAGCATCCGATCTTATCTGCCATCTATATCACAAACAGTAGCAGGTAAATGAGAGACTCTTTAGCCTCCTTGAGATGAGAACCATGCCTACGTAAACTATTGTCGCAGAAACTAAAATTTATTATAATATTTAGGTACAATAAAACAACAACAAAAAATTGGTTTTGAAATTACTATTACTACTACAACTTTCCCTTATCCGCACCCAATGGTGCATATAAGTATGGTGGTAATAATATATAATGGTGGTCTAGAAATACAATACATAAAAATTAATCAAGAGTATGGGATTCGGGCACTGGGAGCGTTATATACCGTTTTACACGATGAGACCGCGAAACTCCAGAGGGTGATTATTTTTTCTGAAAAAATATCTTAATAAAAGTTTTTCAAAAAACTCAATTCAATTCCTTAAAAAAATTATGAAAATCAATAAAAATCACGAGTGTAATAGATCCATTTTTGAACTGGCAAACACCAACCTGCACCAATTTCAGTTATGAAATTAAATTTTTGAATGTCCGCACAAGGCGTACATAACAAAACATATTTCCTCCCCGCCATTTCAAACAGAAGCCAGTATTAATCGCTTTTTATTAATTACTTTTTTTATATTTTTTATTAAAAATGCCCGTGATCAAAAAACTTTGTAAGGATTTTTTTCTCAGAATGAGAACAATCACCCTCCGAATGTTTCGCGGTCTCATCGTGGGTACACGGTGACAGAGTGGTTTGGCGTTTTATTTACTATTTTTACGCTTCAATGACTTTATAGATGTTTTATATTAAAACAAATGGTTCTTATAGTTCAATTAGTTTTTTTTTTTAAAATCATAATTTTCATATTTTATAGAGTACCAGTGCTATTTATTATATTATATTTTACATTTTTAGACTAATGCTCTTATTCATGTACATTACACTAAATTTTTATGAATGTAAAGCAAGAGAAGTATCCAGGACAGAGTGGTGTGGCTTCTAAATCTTATTCCAACCCCTTCGGGGATTGGCGTGATGGTTAAAATGTTAGTTAATTCATTTTTTTTTAAAATATGTATTACATATTTATAAATTCGATATCGATTTTATTAATCTTATAATGCAATTATTACAAAATAGGTTTAATTTATTCTTGACCATCATCGCTACTTAAATCTCAATTACCGATATCAGAAATCATTCATTTTGAATCTATTAATAGCGATGTGAATTTATTGATCCGTGGGACACTAATCACTAATAATCCTATTAAAATTAGATGTATATGATCATCTCCGATATCTTATTTTGTATAATTTATACCTTTCATGATTCTCTCTTTGCGTTCACCGTATCGTCACTTGTCAGTTGGTATTAAATATATAATCCGTAATTAATACTTACATTTGATCAGTACTTTCTCACAATTAAGGCTTTAAGGCTTCCTGGCTGTTGGGAAAGGCTTAGTTTCTGTTTACGGTAACAAGATTACTATCAAATTTATGATTACGATTCAAAGCATAATGTACCTGCGTCTTTGTTAAGGTAAGTACAGCGATAAACTATCGGCTATATGTATAACGCTGTTTACAATTTGTACGTAAAAAGCTCAGTTCTGCAAAACGCGGAGTAATATTTTATTCTCACAGTTCAATCTCGGATAATGCAACAATACGAATAAATTATTATTTAGTATTGTAAATCCTACATTGCCGTATTTATAACTTGAATGCGAAAAATCGTTTTCTTAATCTTTCTTAATGTGATTATTTAAAAAAATAAAAACACGCTTGCAAACTAAAATACCTCATTTTTGCTTGAGTTGAAAGTCTTCAAGACAAGAAACGAAAACATTGCTTAACATTTTTGCACTCACTTCCTTAGTTTTTCCTTCCTTCCTTTGAAACCATTACGTAGGTACCCAAAAATGTTTCAGTCAACACTGTTGTGTAATAGGGTTCTTCCCGATAGCATGAATATCCTTGAAAACGTTATAAATATTTAAAGTATATTTTTACAATTCCAACGATATAAAATACAATGATCAAAAATGTTATTTCATTTATAAATTTATGTTTTAAAAACACGAAATTACGAGTGACTTTTAACGCCCGTTATTGTCTAATGACGTCATTCCCGTCCACCGTGAAAGGCGTGAAATTCTGTTGTGTAAGTTAAATGTGTAATAGGGTTCTTTCCCGATAGCATGAATATCCTTGAAAACGTTATAAATATTTAAAGTATATTTTTGCAATTCCAACGATATAAAACACAATGATCAAAAAATTTTGTTTTCATTTATAAATTTATGTTTTAAAAACACGAAATTACGAGTGACTTTTAACGCCCGTTATTGACTAATGACGTCATACCCGTCCACCATGAAAGGTGTGAAATTCATTACGAAGTGAGCGCCCATATTGCTGTGACGTCACACCGCATGCGCGCCAAATGGAGGATTTTGCGAGCGATTTGAAAAAGCGCTATTTCAAACCGCGCTAGAAAATTCATATGACATCGTAAAAAAAAATAAAAAATTCCCTTGATATTGTAATTTTTCAATTAATTTTTTGAAATTAAAAATTTAAAAATCGGGAGGAACCCAATTGTATAATGAAAACATTAAGCGAGAACACAAATAGGTAGAATACAATATTTTAAAAAGCATTTTATGATCGATATCGCAGGCCTAGGCGCGCTGGCCGCGTGGGCGCTGGCTGGTGTCGCCCGCCGCGGTCGTCTAGTTCGCTGTTCGGGCCCATTTGGCAATCCGATTTCTATATGTAGGTACTATCGCCGCATCTCTCGACACCTGAGATGTCTCTCGGCCACACCTTCGCCAGCCATCCTGCAGCGGGGCCCAATACTGACCCACTTGCGCGAGAAAACAATGAGGCGAAAGCACGGAGAGAGATTTCTGCACGATATTGGTTGGAACCGACGACTAGGGATGAGCGACATCGACATTTTATCGATATCCGATATAAATTGAAAAGAAAATATCAATATTCAATGATATACAGGGTTATTTTTTAGTCAGTTAACAAAAAAAAACCCTGAATTCAGTATCGTTAATAGAACCCATTTCAATAAAAAAACATGTACTTTTATTTTCATGATTTATTATTTTTATTCCTATAATTTTTACAAATTACGCTCACCTATTCACAGCTGGTCGAGCTGGACGAGGGGAGGGAGTGCGCGCGGTGGGGGTGCACACGCCGGACGGCCGGACGCTAGGCCGTGCCTAGGGGTGACCAAGTCTTTACTATTTCTGAGGAATTATTTGGGTGCACTTTTCTTTTTTTTTATTTGAGAAAGGACATGTTTTTTTATTGAAATGGGTTCTATTAACGATACTGAATTCAGGTTTTTTTTTTGTTAACTGACTAAAAAATAACCCTGTATACAAATATCTATATAGGAAACGAGGATGAAGACCAAAAAAAAGTCATAGGTCGGCAACCCTACCTACCAACTATTTTCGATTTCTTGCGCAACTTTTTCCTTTTTTTTTTAAAAAATATAGTATGTCCGCCTCGTAGCATAGTGGTAGCGATTTGGCTACCGTGCATGAGGTCGCGGGTTCGATTCCCGTAGGGGGTCAACATGAAATATTTATTTACATGTGATTTTCATATTAATATTTCATGTGTGATACTTTGGACTGGTTCTGAAGCGTAAGACTGATTACCTTCATGTAATAAAGTGATCAAAATACGCTGCACTTGGTGTTCCAATGCAGTGCCCTATGCACCAGTAGGTGCGGATGAGGGAAAGTAGTAGTAGTATGTATAGTACCTATCGAATATTAATAATACCCCTGCACCAATAATTTAATGATATTGATGTTCTTTTATTACTACGGTCATCGATACATAAATCGATATTTAATGAAAGCTCTTATCGATATTTTGCCAATATCGATTTATATCGCTCATCCCTACCGACGACTGTCGAACCCAGACCCACCTTTGTGAGTCTCTCCTACGTTGGTACATCGTGAGCTTGCAATAAGACGCATCGAATACTAGAGTTAGGTACTTACACAATTGTTTTATGGGGCGCTATTCGATCTGTAGATTTTCTCTTTGTTTCGTACATAAAGCGCGTGAACCAAAAAAGAAGTACTTAAAACAAAGTAAACATTTCACTTAAATAAATTTATTTATAAAAGCTCTCAGTTTTGAAAATTCCCATGGATAACATGTAGTTCTTAGATAGATCTTGTATTTGAAGACCTCTCAAATACCAATGTTTTACCGAATGTTAAGAGATTACTATGATCAAGACAAAACATAGGTTTTTTTTTAATTTGTTTTTGTCATTTGCACAAGTTAAATTATTATTGTATTTTATTTCCATTTATCTTTTCTGCGTGTATCTTTCAAACACCAATTTAATTAATTAATTTATAACAACATTTTGAATGTGTACAAATACTTGGAGACAAATTACTGGATTATACCCATGCTGGGCTAATATCAGATATTATTGATATCCCAAAAGAGACAGAGAAACTCTGGAAACGAATGTGAATTATCTAGGCGTTTACAGGCCTGTCATTGGCTGGTTTAAGTGGCCACTTGATGTATTACAACATTCCTCATTCAGCCCATCATCTGATAACCAATGACAGGTCATAAGCCCTGTAAACGCCTAGATAATCCACATTTTATAATCGTTACAAAAACGTTAAAAAAAATACATATAAAGATAAAAGAATAAAAGCTTTAAACGTGACTATTAACATAAAATAAAACAAATATACAAGAAGATAAAACTGTAAGCAATGAAACACAGTATAGATAGAACTATACTGAACTCTACAATAAATATTAGATAAAATACAAACATATGAAAATAAAGTTTTAAACGCAAAGAAGATATGACTGCAAACATAATTTGTAAATTTCGCAATTTTCCTTATTTAGACGTCCGACAATTATTTGTCATTTCATTGTTATTTGTGGTCAAACTTACTCCATATTTTTGACCCATTTCCATGGCAGAAATTTCTACATCCAGAATTCATTAAATTCATCTATTGGAAAATAGTGCTTTCCTTGTATTACTGTACATACACGTAAGTATACTGTTAAGATCCTTCACCTATTTTCTTTATTTTTTAGCAAGTTAATTTAATATAATACTTTCAAAAAGTACATAATTCTAACAAGGTTGCACTTTACCATTTTTCTTAATGACTTCATAATATTTCATCAGTTACTAAAATCCGTTTAGGAAATTCATCATTTTATCATAAAATAAAATAAAGGATAAGCCAATATAATGAATGAGAGATTATTGGTTTTAATTGTGAAATATATAGCTTTACAATAATATTTAATGACCGAAAAGATAAAAGCTCTGTACACATGCAACTTTGTTGTAGAATATTTATGTATTTTCTTTAATAGTTATGTAATGAATTATTTTAACATCCGAAACAATCGGCACTTGTAAAATTTGTACTTTATATTGTAATATATGTCTAGGTAAATGTATTTTAAGCAAATGAAGCTCATAATTCATATTATTTACGAATTCACAGTACCTAGATAGGCTAGATGTAATTCTAAATAACCATACCAACCATTTACCATTAAATTAATAAAGATAACATTCCTTTAATTTCAAGGAATTTTTATTAGAGAATATAGCCTATATTTTGCTAATCTTCCACAATAAAACTTATGAAGTCCACCAGAACAATAATATTACTCTTTTTATTAATAATAATATGGTCGGTCGACGCTTAAATACATAGGTATGTGACAACTTAAAAAGTTATACATATTTAGTTTATTTTTTATCGTCTAAAACGTGTTTTACAATATCGCTTCAAACACAGAAGGCAAAGCTTAAAACAACTAATGATTCTTCATTCACCAACTTATTTAAAATCTTCAATAATCACAAAACCAAAAGCATTTTTAATCTAGAATAATACAAAAAAATCTCATATTTATTTCTCCGTCCTTCTTGTCCCTGTTACTGTGTACAAGTTAAAGTAGTCACAAGAGATCAAACGGCTTTCAGATATCGATATAAATCGCTAGTCCCTACTTAGTAGAAATATAATAATGCATTCACCGCATAATAGCACGTAGAATCGTTTCAACTTTGTCCCTGACTCGGCTGAGTACGCGTCTACCCGCAACAGACAAGACACTTCACATAGCGATCTGTGACGCAACTAGGCAGACATCCAATCCTGCATTTAGAATATTACCTGAACCTATCAACATGCGCATAATTAATACAGATACAGTTACAAAGTACAAACAAATGTCTCCAAATCAATCAAATCATTAACTTCATTACCTGACATGGTGTTAAAAAATTTTTAAAAACATGTTTTAAAATCTTCCTACTTTTTCTTTATACTTTTGGTGAAAAAGCCTCTGAATGGTACACACCAAGTGCAGTACCTAATCTATATCTACGGCAAGGCTTATTTACAATGTTTTTTTCACTAGTAACTTTTGTTAAATAAGAATTGCCTTTTTGTACATCGAAAATACGGAAAGCTCTAAATATCTAACGTAACATAACTTACAAGAAGCTTTTCTTCTTCTGAAATTGAGGATTACCCACTTTGACCAGGGATTCACTACTACTACTGCTCTTCCTTATCCGCACCCAGAGGTGCATAGGGCACTGTATTGGTGCATCAAGTGCAGTGAATTTTGACCAATCATCATAATATCTACATCTATATGTATCGCAGCTGTGACGCCCATATGACGGCAATCGGTAAAATCTCTGAGAAATTACCGATCACCGTCATATACCGTCACAACTGCGATATATACATATAGATGTAGATATTTTGTACCACACTACGGAATAGCAAATGATTTTGTGCCGTAGATGAGTCGACATTTCGAAGTGTCGCATGCGACTTTTAGTTCAGAATTGGGTCCCAAGTCATTAATACTTAGGTACAGCAGTGCATTTTTTGTATCGTTATAATAGTAGCAGTATTATAAGATTGCATTTATTCACTTTATATATAAATGCCTAATTAAGCTGTTTGCTACTTTTAATAACAGTTTATTGTGTTGTTCTAACGTACTAACTAACTAACAGGCAAAGAATCCTCTCTATCCCTTCTATCCAGAATTTTACTACTTTTAATAACATTTTATTATGTTGTTCTAACGTACTAACTAACTAACAGGCAGAGAATCCTCTCTATCCCTTCCTTCCAGAACGCCATACCAATCTGTCCTGGCACGCTTTCCTCGGTTCCTCTACATTCATACATCTTCTCGTGCACACGCGCTGATTATTCCGACTCTTCACACGTCCACTTTCCCGTACTTGTTGGACTTGATCATGCCATGCCACACATACATATCATTATTATATTTTATGATAACACGTGTAACTTGTTTTGATTTTGAAACTAACAAATATTTATTTCTATTCTTTGTTTAGGTAATGAGTTACGTTCCGATAGAACCAATGGCATTGTCTGAACTGAAATGTGTGATATGTGGTTATGTACAATACTGAATCCGTGGATTTAATCGTTTTATATGCGCAACTCTTCCTTATTGGTCAAAATTATGACAGCATTAACTTTATAGATATTATCTGATCCAATGTACCCTAAGGCAACATCAATTAGAAACTTTACGGCATTTTTATGGATATAAGGTTCAGTTTTTCATTGATCTTTCACTATCAATAGTTGAAAAAAAGCACTCTTCTTTGGGAGGTCAATATTCGGTAAAAGCTTTAATTCATATTTATTTTTTTACGACAATCATTGCAGAAAAGATCGAGTTTCATATTTTCAAAATATTTAAAGCGTTAGTACTAGATACTTTGAGTTTTAAAGCATTAATTATTTTTACTTTCGTAAGGCTATTAATATTAAACCACATTTCTTTTATTATCTAAAATCAAGAAAAATACGTAATATAACAGTTTATGGACCTTTAAATCAATGGTTAGGTAAATAACATTAATTTTATCGATTTTTAAATACGTTTTACGATTCTTTGAGGTATTTGAATTTACTAATTCGCAATAAAATTTGGTTTCCTCGCGTTAAAAATTATTTTTTATTTATTTTCGTATGATATTTTTTAATATCTACTTTTGAATGTAAAATTAACACATTTCAATTCTATGGAATATTATCCTTTTTTTGGCTATATGGAGGGGGAACTCGACATTCACCCACAGTTGTGATAGATAGAGCCATTCTTTCAGTTTCGCAAAGAAGAAAAATTATTATCAATATCATAATAGGGTTCTTCCCGATAACACGAATATTCTTAAAAACGTTATAAATATTCAAAGTATATTTTTACAATTCCAATAAAATAAAACACAATGATCAAAAATGTTTGTTTTCATTTATAAATTTATGTTTTAAAAACACGAAAATACGAATGATTTTTTAACGCCCGTTATTGGTTAATGACGTCATACCCGTCTACCGTGAAAGGCGTGAAATTCATTATGAAGTGAGCGCCCATATTGCTGTGACGTCACACCGCATGCGCGCCAAATGAAGGATTTTGCGAGCGATTTGAAAAAGCGCTATTTCAAACCGCGCTAAAAAATTCATAAGACATCGTAAAAAAAATTTGAAATAAAAAATTAAAAAATCAGGAAGAACCCTATTATTAATATATTTCCGCTCCCTGCATAATATGTGGATTCCACAAACTGGCTTCAAGTTAGGCGATTGGCCGCCAGCTCCCGTGCATCCTACACTACTGATTTGAATAAAAATCTACTTTATGCATTTAGCGACGAGAAAAAATAATAAAATTATGACTTTTTTCGGACGGTGCCTTTTTTGCAAATTTAACGGCGCGGCGCGTAAAAACGGGCCCTGTCATAAAGATATTGTAAAAATTTGAGCCAATATAATATTCGGTCCATGGTGCGAAGTAAAAGAATGAACGCCATCGAGCGTGATAAATCACAATCTAATAAGCAGCTGGATACATTGTGGGAACCGGGCCGGAACAGTTGAGAACAAACGACCTAATAGGTCACTTAGAATGGGCGGTGCAGCGGCGCCTCTTTGCACCAATCGATAATACCTAAAATATTGCACGGGTATATATTCTTATACAATATTATTTATAACCATTTGTGATACGACTTACAGAAAGCTTTTGCTTAGATTTGAATCTGATAAAGACATTAAAATTCATATCTAGCCACAGATTAATTCGAGATATTGCATGTATTATCTAACAAAACTCTGACCTAGTTATTTTTACACATTATTATTCTATCGGACAGAAAACTGTTTAGAATTACAGTGACGACGTCAGGAACTTGCTTATCACTAACACATAGTTATAAATATTTTACGAACTCAACTATTTTTAAAAATTAAAAAAAAAAAAAAAATAATAAATTAAAAAAATTATAAAAAAAGTGGGAAAAAAACAGTTTACAACTTTCATTGTACCATTATACCATATCCGCTCCCTATGTGGAGCATATGGAATCCACAAACTGCCTCCAGGCCAAGCGATCGGCCGCCAGCTCCCGCGCATCCTCCCAAGTCAAGTCCACGTCCCGCAGCTCTGACACAACTTTACAATCCCCTAAATATATCACGTAGGTAGATTCATAATACTACTACTACTGGTGCATAGGGCACTGCATCGGTACACCAAGTGCAGAGTATCTTGATTATTTTATTGCATGAAGG
>JAGVSP010003017.1:0-24355 GCA_022494985.1 Micrasema minimum | reverse complement strand
GCCTGAAAGACAAAAATCAATCATAAGTTTAAACAATATCCATTTTTATTACCTATGTTCCGATCACTTGGCTTTAAAGTTGTATGTGGTATTCATATATTCTATACAGGGAGCGGATACGGTATGATGATGAGTATTTACTTTGACTTATTGTAAGAAAAGTAGTAGTGCATACATTTTGTAAATACTGATGTAAACTGTAACATTCATACTGTTGTATGCATGTACGTTGATTATTCCGACTTTTCTTATTAATTATTGTTGCTACATTACGTTGAAACTATAGGAGATATTTTTACCTGCAAGAATGATTCTTCTTTAAGCAGATTGACGAAGAGATCAATACTGGATTTGGAAGCAGAAGCTATAGATGATATAGCAACAGCCTGGTCACAGGGGTCCGGAGACTCTGAGAGACGCTTTAGGATGTCCATTAACTCCGCAGGAATCTCAGCCTCTTGGTCATTCAACAACTCCATGAAATTGTCGTTGATTGGGCAGGGTGCGCCCGTTCCCTGAGCAAAAAAGAGAACAAATATTTTTTTTTAGTTTAAAAGAATTAAGAGGCACATCCCACCATTAATCTTTGCAGCAGCGCTTTTATAGTTCATTCGCTTGACATCACTGAATCATCGTTGAAGAGATTTCTTTATTTAGTCGATAATGCTTATCTCAGCCTTGCATTATGCTCTAATTCGACACTAGCACCTCACTCGTACATAGTTGTACCATTCACCCGAGAGATCGCATTTAAACAGCATTCAGTCTAGGTACTTTGATTATTTTTACCAACTTCACGCCTCGCTTCCATACATACCAGACCTCCATTATGTTTTTATTACCTTTGGAATTGGTGTATCAGCAGGGCACCCAGCGGCCACGAGTCCTATGTAGGTAGAATAATCCGTAGCGTTTGTACATAGGGAACCATAACCCTTAAATGCGTCCTTAAAGGTTCCGGGAGTTTTACATGGCTCCACCGTTTCATTGACGACCTAAAAAGAGATATGGGATGTTTATTACGAACCGAGCATGGAACATTCCAGCATCTTCTAAGTATAGGTTGTTTGATCATTAGTATAAGTTGAAGAAAGCAAAAGCAATAGTTGGAATGATTACTGGACCAAGACCAGGTACATCGGGAAAATGGAGACACAGGAGCAATCAAGAGATACGTTACACGACTTGTAGCCCCCTTATCACAAGCACAGTTAGAGACAGCCGTTCTTTTCATGAGCAGTATGGCCATCTGAAGTTCGTGAGTAATAAAAGAAATAAAAAATAATAGGATTAAAAGGTAGTGTTTAAAAAGAAAAGAAATATGCATGAAAAAAATTACCCTTCCATAAATACAGGACGGGTGAACCTTGGTGGTTAAGCCAGAAAGGTAATCGATGGTCCACAAAGTTTGCGACATGAGCAATGCGTTAAGCCTCTCGTCAGTCGGGCTAATCAGGCTGATGACAGTTGCGGAAAATTCTTCCATCAAGGGAGACATTTTTGTCGGCACGGTCCACAGACTTATCAGGCTCAGTCTAAAAAAGGAACGGTGTAAAAATGCACAAAAAACAACAATAATATTTTATTTAATTATTTACGAAAAGAAACAAATGAAGGATTTTCACGAAACCCATTTAAAATATGTAAAAAGTGAGTAAAAATAAAAAAACAAATGATAAAAAAAATTAGCAGAAACTTTGAACAAAAAACCTAGGGAATTGTCTTTTTGTAAAAAAAAAATAGCAGAAACTTGAGAGCACCGCTAACTTGGTCCCATGTTTTTTGTACAAGTATACGGGATTTTTCTAGCGTTGCGTTGGTACGGCTGTTAAGAGGGTATAAATAACATCAGAATGATTTTGAGACAAATAATAATTTTTTAATGTAGCTATGTGAACTATCCGGGAATGCAGAATTAAATGATGTATGTATATTATTTGACTTACTCCTTTCCATAGTAATTACACTGGGACTTTGGGCATGTTATTTTTTTGTTCCCTTCGCTGTTCTGCACTCCTCTTAATATCAAGACTCGAGACTCAAGACAAATTCAATATAAATGATGTATCGACTTATGACTCAATAGTAACGTTAATGTCGGAGCCCTGAATGCACGTGAAGTTCACAAAATTCGAAGAAAACTCATCGTAAGGAATGGATTAAAATTTTGAATTTAATTTATACGTAAAGTAACGTATTTAAATAATTTCTATGTAACAAAATAGAACTGAGAAACTTACAAATTATACAAAACAAAGGAATGAGAACAATTTTAAGATGCCATAGACGAACTGGAATTGCCACTATGCTAAAAAAACTTGAAATGATGACCGTAAAGCAAAGAATAATGTATAATGTACTAATTTTTACTGTCCGCCTCGTGCATAGTGGTAGTGCATTCGGCTACCGTGCATGAGGTCGCGGGTTCGATTCCTGTAGGGGTCAACATGAAATATTTATTTACATGTGATTTTCATATTAATATTTCATGTGAGATACCTTGGACTGGTATTGAAGCGTATGACTGATCATCTTACCTTCATGAAATCAAAATGATCAATATACACTGCACTTGGTGTACCGATGCAGTGCCCTATGCACCATTGGGTGCGGATAAGGGAGAGTAGTAGTAGTACTAATTTTTTTTTTTAAAGTAAAAAACAAAATGCTCTCCGGATATTTAAACAAAAATTTAAGCTACAACCAAGACAGTCATAACTATGAGACTAGGAATCGAAGAAACTTTCGTCTCCCAAAGTATAGATTAGCTGGAACACAAAACAGTTTATTTTATAAATGACTAAAGGAATACGAAAAATTGCCAGATGAAGTTAAATGTGCGAAGAGTTTAAATTTAGTTAAAAAAATGTGTAAAATATATGTTTTAAATAAGTATAGTGTAGTGTAAAATAAAAATAAGTAGTTTATAGTCAAATGTTTAGAAATAATGATATTGTTATTACTAGCTGTATCAAACTGTTTTTTTTTTATAGCTAAATAAAAAAAGATACAATACAATACAACAAAACTCATAGTACAACCAAGTTTTTCAAGTTCGATGCCATAAAAAAGCGTTTATTTTTACATAAATTGAAAAAAAAACAAAGTTAACAAAAAGATTCTACTAACCATAGTATGGTTATCAGTGGATGTTTTAATAATAACAAAAAAATTATAATATAAAAGCAAAGTTAGATGTTAGCTGTTGAGCAATGTATCCGAACGATACAAAATACATACTCATAGTAAAACATACATAATATTATGCAATGAGAGGTGAATTTTCAAAAGTATTACCCATTTACTATATATTTTTTATTTTTTTTTTATTTCAAAAGCATTTTTTTTGTTTACATAGATAATAGATATACATTAAAAAACACATATATGTACAATGAAAAAAATATATAACAAAAATCCCACCAAGGCATAGCCTGTTTGTTATACTGTGAAAGTCATACAGTGTGCACGTGGCAAAAGAGAAAGATAAAGTCATGTAGAAATGGAAAAGTAACAGATAATGTAAACAACATAGTTAAAAAAAGAAATGGAAAAATAACAGATAATGTAAACAAGATAGTTGAAAAAAGAATGAACACAAGATTAAATATTTGATTAAATAGATGCTCTCTGGTGGCCTTTTTTAACAATGCTATCTTACCAAAGCTAATTATCTCCCTAGGTAGAGAATTGAAGATTCTGGGGATCGCAACTGAATGATCTTTCGCCATAGTAATTATTGAATTTGGGAATTATTAATTTCGCGTTTCTAACTTTCCGTGAATTATAAACATTTTGGACTCTAAACTTATAATCATCTCGGAAAAAATACTCAAGAATAACTCGATATGTAAACAGTTTACTGGTAGAACATTAGTCATTTTGAATAGTAAATTCTCTTTTCCTTTACAATTTTCACGATCTATTTTGTCGATCATTAATTTCAGCATTCTAACTTAGAAAGATTGTATATGTTTTTAATATGAGACTTAAAGGAGTTTCCCCGAATCAGAATGCCATATAGAATAAAATAGCCTCCGCCAGAGATACGTACGTATATTTTTAGGGAAGAGATTTCTCATAAAATAAAGTCTTTCCAAAATTAGTCTTAGTTTTTTACAAATTGTAATATATGCGGTTGCCAATTAAAATTTTGATGTTTGTTATCTTACAGGTCAATGAGTACAACCCGAAAACTAGTGAATTGTTTTTTCTTCACATAAGCTTTCATAAGTACCGCATATTAGGCAAAATTGCAAAAATTCTTATTAAAATGAGTTAAATTCAATATTTAAAACGCCATAAAGGTATATTTATACGAAAACGGCGCTATATAAGTTAACCATAATAATAATAGTCATATTAATCTCGTTCTTCGTGAAATTGCATAAATGAATATTTAGATGACGACAGTGTATGGAACTGAAATTATTAATAAATTGTATTGTGAAAATCGATACCTATCTTGCTTTTCGTGTTTATTGTAATTTTTATTATGTAGATAATAATTTTTTTTATTTTTGCGTATTATATTGACAATCAATAAGATCAACTATTTATATACATGCCTACATTGAAATAAACTATTGCTATTACTTACCAAAGCAATGCTCGCCAAAACCATGGACTGCCTTCCGAACATCTTGAATGACTGACTTTCTCAGAAAAATACCGTCTATTTAAAGGGGAAAAGACACTAGAAGATACATATTGATATCCTGTAATTGCATAATTAATTGCCATATTACGAACGTTATGTCAACTTTGCTTTGCAGGTAATGATGTTTTTAATGTAACTCCAGTTACATACTATTTCAAATACAATGGGCAGTGAATAGTTAATTTTAAGTTATTTTCCTCGTGTGTTTTTGCACGTGAAATTGTTGAATATTTCTAGCAAAATTTTGTAGAGTCATTATTTTTTTATAAACTCAATACAGCTACAAAGAATAATATCAAGGAGACCTTTTTTCATGTTGCAATTCCTTTAAATCAACCCTTAGTTTGGTTAGGTTTATCGCTAATATTGTATTAAACTATTTTATATATATATTTTATATATTAACATCTCAAGGCGGCCTCCGTAGCGTAATGGCTAAGACGCTGGACTCACGATACGGAGGTTCCGGGTTCGATTCCCGGAGAGAACCCAAAAATGAAAAGTTATTTTTCTCAAGGCTGGGTGTTTGTGACGTTGTTCCTCTCTGTATTTGGGGCCTCCTGGCCTGTTGAGGGGGTGAAAAAAAAGAAGAAAAATAGGAAATATAGAAAAAATCACACTTACAATGGAAATTCATCAAATCAATTGAAAAACAATCTTTTAGTTTGAAATTTGATTTCTGATTTCTGAATTCAATATACACATTATATTCCCACACTGATGTTTTTACTTTATGTAATTTTTTCACAATCCACCGCTTTTCTGAATGCTTTATATATTAATGTTATTTTGTGACTTTGAAAATCTTTTATTTTTTAATCAACATAAATTATCTGAAAATATCTGTTCGAAAAATTTGGTTATGTTTCTGACCACGGTATTTTGCTGCGCAAGAGATAAGAATCAGAGTAGAACACTTTCCATCCCTTGCCACACCACATCCTTTTTTAATAATTCATTTTCTGTCCAAAGCGCCAGGACTTTGGAACGAACTATCTCTTCCAACAAAAAATGCACCATCTTTGTTCACTTTTAAAAAGCGTCTAAAGCATCATTATTTATCCCTAGCACCTTGATTTCCATCCATATATCCCCTTCGTTCTAAATCCTCTCCACTCGTACTTCCAAAATTCCTTCTCATATCCCACTTCCCATAGACTAATATTATTTCTAGTATTATTTTTATTTATTTTTTTGCAACATTAAGCGCTATCTACCAAACTGAACTTCGAATAGAGTTCGAGTTGTCAGACCACTCTGTCAAGTTGGTTGGAAGATATTGCTTTCTAGCATAAAACCCGCCAGTGTACGCTTTTGTACAAAAAGTTAATAAAATAAATTAAATATCGTCTTATATTTACAAAATTTTCATATGTTTTTATGAGAAATATTTTTTAAGCTTCTTTGAGATTATACTCTTACGAAGAATCATCAGCCTTCCATAAATTATCTTCACTTATTAAGCGTAGGAATATTATCTGATTTATGTTTTTTGTATAAAGTTATAAATAATGTAATTGAGAGCCCCTATCTTCTAGAGCAGATACCTCTTTATTGTCCAATTAGACTCACTAGACAATGTCATCTTTTTTATAATTTAGCACCATCAAATAATTATTTAAAAAAAAAATATATATATCGTAGTTGTGCGAAATTTAATGAATATTGTACCTTTCTTGACATTTTTAACGCAACTGTAAAAGGTAATCCTAATTCTATTCCCAGTCATCTCTTTTTCTTTTTACCTATCCCTATCATCCTATCCTTCCCTCATATCTCTTTATATTTATTTCTTATATTGACTTTTTCCGTCTTACTTTGAATTGTATAAATGTGAAAAACTAAAATTGGTAATCATTTTTTTTTTTGTATTCTACGTTCATGTATCGATACTGTTGTTTTTCCTATAAATAAATAAAATAAAATTAAAAAAATTAAAAAAATACATATACTATAGGGTATCCTTGGATATAAATACAAATTTTCACCATAAGATCATTTCTTGTGTAACGTAAAATAGCAAATGTAGGAATTTCTCAGGATCAAAAAAAAAAACGATAAATGCGTAAAATGACCGCACTATAAAATAAAAGCCAATTAACTGAAGCGTCTGTGATGCAATCTATGTAAAACCTTATATTTACTCGAGTATTACACGTGTCACGAAATTTTATCACCGCGAAAAATATGTAAACGACTAATAATTATCTTTTGTAACGAGTCAATTATTTATTCCTTTGTTACTTTAAGCAGATGAAGAGTCTGGTAAATTGAATTGGGCGATAAAAGCGACATGTCAGATTTTTTTTTTTTTATGTTCTGTATTCAGAAATATTCAAAAAAAATTTTTGTGTCAGTATTTAATGACATATTTTTTTCAATGAAAAATATGTTACGCGTAAAGCTAAAAATATGTTTATAATGCATTAAAATAATAGGAAAAAAACATTAAAAAAATCTAACTAACTAACCATCACGCCATTTCTCCGAAGGGATAGGCAGAGAGAATAGAACGCCACACCACTCTGTCCTGGCATACTTCTCTTGCTTCCTCCACATTCATACATCTTCTCATGCACGCACGTCGATTATTCTGAGTTCTTACATGCCCACTTTCAAGCACTTGTTTTACTTGATCATGCCATGTCTTTCTCGGCCTTCCTCGACTTCTACATCCAGGCACAGTCGCATCATATATTTTTTAAGCCGTTTTTTTTCTTTTTTTTTTATATCGAAAAAAGAAATCTATGCAATCTTATAATATTTGCACAAATTTCAATTTGTAAATACTATTTTCAATATAGCCTATGCGGCTTGTGCTTAGGCTTTCATCATCCATTCGCTCTACAGACCGAACCGACGTAAAAGACCTTTCTTAATTTTGTCGATAATGCTTATCTCAGCCTTGCATTCTGCTCTAATTTCAACATTAGAAAATCAATTGTAAAATATCCTAATATTCAAATAAAAGCCCTCGTGAATGTGTCTTACTGAATTTAATTTTTGCCGAAGTTCATTTGAATCTGAAATTATCATGAAAATTTCCTGAAATCCTTGTGATAATTTCCTGGGATCTTTATTTAAGTTTTGTATAAATTTCCTTTAAAATTTCCCGAAACCCGTATGAAAATTTCCAGACTTCTTTCCTGTAAGATTCCTTGAGTACTTATCAAAACGTTTAATTATTTTATTGTTTAAACATCCATAGGGCTTTTACATAGACATTTTTAAATTATAACACAGTAGGTAGCTATTCATTGCCGCCAGAGATGGCATCTAGACACTGTTCCCTAAAATGCACTTGATTAGTGTTGAAAACATCAATATTATTAGCATACTTGTTTGCCAGTGCGTGCATTCGTCGTATAGGTGAGTTTGAACTGTAATTGGTCGATGATTGGCTACAGTAAAATAGTGCATTACTACGGGTAGCTCTGGGACTGTAAGCAAGGTGCTCGCTTCTTCGTACCACGTTTTGAAGAAATGCGGGAGACAATATAGGCAATGTTCCTTTAATACAAATGTCGATCCGGGAAAGTGACGGAAAAAGGGGACTTACAGGTTTCTCCTTGCACGGCACTCCAAAATTACCTTTGACTGAAAATGTCTGTATAGTAAAAGGCCTGTATACAAAAATTGTGTGAAAATCATGATATCGAAATTCATTTTATTTATTTCAAACAATTTATTTAAGATAAGATTCATGTTCAATGATTTTCTTTTATTTACAAAAAATGATAGGTAACTTCCATATTTTTTGTCAGATTTCAGAACACCCTGGCATCTATGACTCGTTCACGCCACAACGGCTCTTCCTAGACGTGTGGCAGCCTCTCAGCAAGGCAGACTGGTGGTAGTATTTTATGGGAAGGTGATCTGATAGTCGGACTCCAGGAGTTTGGAAGTGAAGACATTAAGTTTTTCAGTTTTGTTTTTTATCTCCTTCTTTCTTTTATCGCAGCACTGTAGGGGTATTCCCACGTTGCAGGATTTCAGTTGCACGGTCTAAAATTAATCATTGTTATTAATATTGATATATTATCTCATGCAAAATTTTCTGAAACGTACCTTGCCTACATTTAATCAGTGATCAAGATACACTGCACTTGGTGTAGGTACCAATGAAGTGCCCTTAGTATCATTAGGTGAAAAAAGTAGTAATATTTAAAATAACTTTTGTGTTGGTTAAAACATGTGGCGCACTAAAGATCGCATTGAAAAAACGACGTTTTTTTATTATTTCCTTTCTCTATAATTAATTATTTTTTAGATAAATTTATTTTAAATACTACTGCTTTTTTTATTTTCGTATCTAACGGTGCGCAGGGCACTGTGTTTGTAAACCAAACGTAGTATGTCTTGACATAACTTTAACTATAACATACTACATTTTTTATTTATTTTTTTATTTCAATATATACATAAAAACAAACAATACATCTCCTACTGAGTTGCCTACTGCAACTCGTCAGTAGGTGCATAAATACATGTTCAATTAAAAATAAAAGTACACAATACATACTCTAGCGCAAAAAAAATGTACATATAAATAAAAATACAATTCTAAACTCAATATAATATATCGCGCTCTAGCAACCAAGTTCTCAGCACGCGTCTCTCTTGAAAAATTAATTAAGCTTGAAAAATTAATTATTTTTTTAATACTTGTTGGTAGCATGTTACAAATTTTTGGTTTACTGTATTGAAGTGTTCTCTTACCATATTTGTTATTATTATTGTGTCGGATCTGTAAATTTATTTTGTTAAAATTAATTAAAATTGTACTGAATTTCAAGAAATCATCTCGCAGCAACTTGACAAGGAGATCTAAGTCACAGTTTTAGGGGTCAGGAGACATGAACAAGCGGATGAAACCAGAATATTGCTCCAGAAAATATCAGATCGAAGGCAGGGGTCGTACAGTGTTTTTATTTAATTCCTGATTATGTATGATTTTGTCTCTCGGCAACTCTCAAACAACAGCTGCCCGAGCGATGCACAATGAACCGTTCGCGTTCTTGTTCGGGGGATATGAACAGGCGGACAAGAACAAAAACTTACTTTAGGAGTTCAGAATTGCAGACCGGGGCCGGGACGTCGGGGTAATACCCTTATTTTTTTATTTTTATTTAACCACCTCAACAGACCAGGAGGCCCAATTATAGAGGGGAACAACGTCACAAACACCCAGGCTTGAGAAAAATCACTTTTAATTTTTGTGTTTGATTGTGATGTTGTTTTCCTTATGATGTACTTGTCTCTCTGCAACTTGGTGAAAACTGCCCCGGGGAAGCGCAATTGTCCATTTTTAGGGGTCGGGGGACATTAACAGAAACTTACTCTAGGGGTTCGGAATCTCAAACCGGGGGTCGTAAAACTGCCTGTAAATTAAATTAAAATTTGTTACCCTTATGAAGCTGTCGTTTTTCATCAGTTTGACGAAGAGGTCCATGCTGGATTTGGCTGCCGAGGCGACAGCCGCCGTGGCGATGGCCCGTTCTTGGGGGTCGGGAGACATGGACAGTCGGATGAGGACAGACACTTGCTCCAGGGGAATCTCGGACTTTGGGTCATACAGCAGCGTGGCGAAACTGTCGTATATTGGGCAGGGCTCACTAGACCCCTAATTAGAAAAGAAAGAGAATAAAAAACCATATATGGGCACAGTTTGGGTCATACAGCAGCGTGGCGAAACTGTCGTATATTGGGCAGGGCTCACTAGACCCCTAATTAGAAAGGAAAGAGAATAAAAAAACATATATGGGCACAGTTTCGGTCATACAGCAGCGTAGAGAAACTGTCGTATATTGGGCAGGGCTCACTAGACCCCTAATTAGAAGGAAAGAGAATTAAAAAATATATCTGGGTACATTTTACTTAATGGCAGTGGGATAAAGTGAGGCATTTTAGCCACTCAAGGTCAAAGTCAACCATTTTTTTAAACTAAGTTATAACTGCACTTGGTGTACCAATGCAGTGCCTTGTGCACCATTGGATGTGGATAAGAGAAATTAGTGGTAGTAATAACTGCCAGATGGTATTGGTTTTTAACGGTTTTACTTAAGTTAGGGTCAATAGCCATTCTTAACCCGATTAAAATGGACTGGAATAAGATGAAATTCCGTTTGAAATAGTTGTAGTTCTTGAACTTGATCTAGTTAAGGGGGCCAAATTGTCAAACTATGGGCAAATTAATATCAATATTTTAAATTGTCAAATTAATGAATTAAAATCGTCTTCAAAGTACCTAATTCCTTTCAAGAATTACGCACAGCAACGAACTTTTTTCAGGATCCTGAAGAACAGATTCCTAGAATGTAATAGTTACCATTGATGGGGGTTTCTCAACAGGACACCCAGCGGCCACTAGTCCAATATATGTTGAGTAGTCTGTAGCGCTTGTACACAGTGAACCATACATCTTCACGGATTCCTTCAAGCTAGCAGGGACTTCAGATGGCTCCACTGTTTCATTGATAAGCTAAAAAAAGTTTAAAATATAAAAATAGTAAATTTGAATATTCATTTATGTATACATGGTGTGATAAAACTCGTGGTACAACCCGAAAACTGGTGAATCTACATCATATTTTGGAGTTGAATGTGTGGCGTAACTTTTGAATCTGAGCTTGAAAACGAAAAAAATTTTCTTCGCAAAAAAGCTGTCATTTGTACCGCAGATTAAGTGAAATTGCATAAATTCATATTAAAATGCTGTTTTTTATTTTGTCTAATTTATTGATAGTTTTTAATTTGAGTAGATACATTTTGATAACAATTTGCAAAAATTTATCGAAAAAAAAAAAAAAACTTTGTACTCGATTTACTCAAACTATTGGTCAAATCCAAATTTTTTGTTTTACTAAGTCGACTCCGAATAGTATGTAGATTCACTGGTTTCCCCCTTGTACATCGAGTTTTTTTACACCACGTATAATTTTCATTTGCGCCGATAAAATATAAATACCGCTATCTTAATTCCGTGATAGTTAGATGATCAGTCATACGCTCCAGTACCAGTGCAAGGTTTTACACATGAAATATTAATATGAAAATAAAAATGATCAATATAAACTGCACTTGGTGTACCGAGGCCTTATGCACTATTAAGTGTAAATAAGGAAAAATAGTTGTAGTATCTTAATTCCGAATTTCAGTTCAGTGCCGATTGTGGCACTGATATGACACTTAACAATATATATTATGTATATGTCGCTTGGCAACATTGGTTTATGCCATGCATAAATGCCTGCAGTTTGATAATGCCCTTACAAGGCGAAACAATTGTCACTAACTTAATAAAATCACGTATAACCAAAAAAAAAAAAATCGTTTTTTGATTTTAACACAAAATTTCTCGAAGATATTTCGGGCGTTTAATAAGAAAATCTTGAATTGTTGGTAAATATTGATCCATTTTGTAATTTCCTGATTATAATTTATTAAACGTATTTATCATACGTAACACGAACGTTATGTAAAATAGCCACGTTTTATGAGAAAACTAAATATATTTACATATTTGTGTTGATAATTTAGGACGTGGCACTTGGTGATTCATATCCTCTATTTCGTAGGGCATGTTTACGGTAATATTGTTGTAGTTACCGCGTTATCATGCATGAGGTCACGGGTTCTATTTCCCTCGGGTCAGTATATATTTCATTGGGATTTTTCATAAAAAATCATTTAATATGTGATCCCATCTAAACGAAGCTTCAGCCCTTTGTATGGCAAAGAGAACTCGCATGTTGGGAAATGCTGTACATATCAAGTTCAAAAGTTAACAAAACGAATTATAAATATTTCTTAAGGCTGCACCAAAAGCCAGCGTTAGAAATTAAGGTGTTTACATTTTTTAAGCTTTGTGACACACATGTAACTCAAATTATTTTCTAGGGAAAAAAAGTTAAAAAAAGTAAATGGGGAAATGTAACAAATATTTTGTTTTTTCCCCAATTATTGGGAAAACTGAAGGTGGCAGCTAAATAAAAACCTAACTATATCAGAACAAGTGGTATGCCTAGTTAGATAGTAAGCAACCATCTTACATTAGTTCATTAATATGTTTCATATGTTTTTTATATTATAACTAATACGAATGTAACTTACTTTATAACAAAGAAATGCGGATATATCGGGACTAAAGCTGAAACTGAAAGAGAACATTAAATTTAAGGGAATTAGCAGGAATTATTTATTGTCTCTCTCTTCTATAAAAAATAATCACGAACATTTTGCGACCATATAAGAGAGAGAGCGCCGAGAACTATTGAATAGTCTATGGATAAAACACGTTTTTTTCTAGCTTTGATACGCACCATAATAAGATTTCAAAAAAGTTCCTTCCCTGTAATGCTCCGCCTTTCTTTTACGATTCTAAAATGAATATGGGAGATGTCCCCTGTAAACGGATTCAAATATTCTGCAAAATAAACATTTCTAATTAATACTGATCACATGTGTAATTTTCCTCTCGATAATTATACTACCTAATTACCTACGCAATATTGCTACAAATTAGATTCTGGGTTAATGACTAACATCACGCGTTTTCGGATGTAAAAACAGCCATCTGTACAAATCGATTGCGTACATTTGAATTCAACAAAATTGAATCAAAATACATTTGATCAAATGTTTTTAGCATCTACGTTATTACTAGTATAATTACGAGTATTTAGGAGTACCAAAAATGTTTGCCTAGTAACAGCAACATAATATTAAACATTAATAAGAAATTGGCTTGAATGTTCCAGATTACTACCTCAGAGCGAGATCTCATGCACTATTCTATACACCTAGAAGTCGTACGAATACAAGTCGGAATTCCTATGGTATTAACACTATTGCTCTATAGCAATCCACTTGCTGAAAACGGCTTCTGTGCAAATATTTGATATTTTTATATTGTAAATATAGACATTTCGTCTACAACTATCTCCTTTCATATGTTGAGGAGATTGTCGTTGAGTGTCTATATCCCTATATTAAATATCTTTTACCTATAATACAGGGCGTAACAAAACTCGATGTACAAGCGGGTAACCAGTGAATCTACATAATATTTGGAGTCGATTTTTTGAAATTTTTTTATTTTTATTTTACACTTAGATTTTGAGAAAATTGAGTACAAAGTTGACTTTTTATTTCGTTTTTTTTTTACAAACTGTTATCAAATATCATGTATTTAGTCAAATTAATACTATCCATAAAGATAACAAAATTAAAAACGCGTTTCAATTTTAATTAATCTGCCATACTTATGAAAACTTCTGTGAGAAGAAAAAACATTTTTTTTTCAAGCTCAGATTGAAAAGTCATATGACACAATCGTCTCTAAATACGATGTAGATTCACCAGCTTTCGGGTTGTATTGTATTGTGTAAAATTTATATCTAGTGAATTTATTCTTCGTTTTGCATTGTTTGTATTCTATTGAAAAAATTGCCAAGCGTTTTTAGTAAAAAAATATTAAATCATAAATATGTGAGATAATTATATGGTATGTCCAGAGCTTCTCTGTCTCTGTTGAGATGCATGCAAGTCCGTCATAGGTTTAACCTGGTATTTGTCTACACGTATTTTCTCACTTTTAAAATGTCGTTAATAAATAATAAATAGTAATATTGAAATATAATGTGTATTACAAAAATTATAAAAAAGTAACTTAGAGGATTAAATCTAAGTTTTTTAACAATGTCCTAAAGAAAGTTCGCAAGTTTCCACGGCCTTTAGAATACAGATTTGTAATGTTTTTCTGGGTTATTATGCCGTGTTTGTGATCTTTGTGTTGCCAACACACATAATAACCCAGAAAAACATAATCTTTATGGACATTATTGTCATAAAGGATCGTAAGACATGTAAACATAATATTTTTAATCATCTTCATCAGAGTCGACTTCCTCTCCTAATTCTTGAGCGACTATTTCATCAACTTTCTTCTTCAGTTTCTTAGTTTTCTCTGTTAAATCTGCAAATCTACCAGCGCAACACCAGCTTGGGATTTTAGCAGGGCAAGCCTTCAGCCTTAGAACCTGTGAAAAATTTTTTTTACATTAAATTAATTACTCCTAGTTAATATTAACATTATTTTGCTATTAGGAAAACAATAAAATTTGGCGTCACTCCTGAAACTCCATTATTTTTAGTGTTTTCGTTTTTTACCCTAGATGCTACCTCTGCTTCCAGAATTTCGATAAAGGAAACAAATTTTATTAGATCGCTACCAAAGACATAGATCATAAGATGTAGGAATGTAGAGGAAGCGAGGGAAGTGTGCCAGGACAGAGTGGTATGGCATTTGATCCTCTTTGCCTACCCCTTCGGTGAAATGACGTGATGGTTAGTTAGTTAGTTATAACCAAAGACTTATATGCGGACTTTATTCGGGGTTTCGAAAACTGTACAGTTTCTTGTTCGGAAAATCGTACAGTCTGTCAAAAGACACGCTAAATATGTACATTTTTTAAATACGATCGGTATGTTTGCACACAGGAAATTGTTAATATGGCTAATAATGTGAATATTGATTGGTTTTTTGCAGTCAATATATCAATATCTACGTAATCATCAATCAATTCTTTGGTTTTTAGACTTTTGCAATATTGAGATAATGGTTGCATCATTTACATCATCTGGCTCACTTATTCAGATAAAATCAGCCTTTCCTAAATCACACATAATCATGATTTTTGCTATATTTACTTCAATAATGTTTATTTATAGCTGTGTCATCTTAATCATCTGACTCATTTAGCGCGATGAAGATGTCTTTTAGACTTTTAGGCAATTCTGAATTTCAACACACAAATATGACTTTTAGGTACATTTACCTCAATCAATTCTTTAGTTTCCAGAAGTTTCGCAAACATGTTGAGACTATGTTTGGTGATGGCGCCTGCCGAGGCACACGCGATGGCCGTGTCATCTTCATCGTCTGACTCATTTAGCCTGATGATAATGTCCTTTAGACACTCTGGCAGTTCCGAGTCGGGGGCATCAAGCGCTTTGTCAAAAACATCATCAAACCCACATTCTTCGATGTCAGAATCATCAACCTAAAATAAAAATACACTGAACTTTTTTTTATCAATTCTTAAAAATCTGTAGGTATTTAAAAATATTGCTCGACTTTCATCATTTATGACCCTTTCGCAAATTTCATTCCAAATATAGGGTGAAAATTGTCTTGAAAATGTGAATGAAATCAACCACCCTCTTTGCACATAAAACCCCTACTCTTTTATAAAAATAATGAGCTAATTAATCCGTTGATTGATTCGGCATTCGCTTTGTAACACTTAAACACATGTTATGCGTAACTATTGGTTAATAAACCTAATCATAATTTGGTTAATAATTTCTATAGAATACTATAGAAATAGAATTTACCTACACTACCTGGTTTCCACCTGGTGGAAACCAGGTGGTACTGTAGATAAATTCTATTTCTATAGAATAAACCAATAGTAACACATAACATCGTTTTATTTAATTATGGTTTAATAATTGATCCGTTTTTATTTAAAAGTTAAAGTTGTACAAACTGTAGTCAGCTTTCAATTATTCTAGCATCAAACACGAAATAATTTTTCTCGCTTATAACTCGACTGACAAACGAATGGAACTGTTTGTTGTGTTTTTTATTTTATATCCCCACAAATTCTACCTATATATGAGGTAGAATTCCGCTTATTAGCGAATATCCACACCAGGTAACATTTTTGATTTTGTATATGTGTTACGAATCGAGAATCATCCACCAGCGAGTTGAAAGCTCCATCTATGCATTGATATTGAAGTTAAGTATTTTATTAGCGAATTACTTTAATCTAATTAAGACTCTTCTGACGAGAAATTAAGTACTAGTAATTATTTCATTTTTTTTTTCAAATTCTACTTCATCTCTGTAGGGATTTATTTATTTATTTATGGATGATTTATTAAGCGCTATTTTTGCGATAAATTGCCTCAAGAGCGCTGTACAATAAAGAGACTAGATCCCTTGCAGCTACCAAGCGCATGGGCGATTGGGATTTTTTCTAGCCTCCTACAGTTTAAACAGATTTTAATACATGAAATAAAAAATATTTTAAAGTCAATCCATACTTAGATTACAATGATGGATTATGTGTAAACAAATATAACTTTGTAGGGAGATAGATTCTTGTCTTGCAGCTACTGAGCGCATGGACGATAGATTCTACCTTCCTTTACAAAATTTTAATTGTTAAAAATAGTGAAATGTGTATAGATTCAATACGTAAGTGAACTTTTCTAATAAGAATTTAAAAATGAATGTTGTGTAGAGAGAAGGCATGCGAATAAACGTTTGAAAGGATTGATTTTAACAAATATGTAGTACAATTGAAAAGTTAGGGATATAAAATAAAAAATATATACCTACTCCCGTCTTGGGATAAAATTCAGATTTGTGTACAAGTATTTGAACACACTCAAAATGTTGATTGTTATGTGTTTCATTTGACTGCAATTACAGTAAAGAAATCAAGCAATAAGTCTATTTAACTTACCTCAAGTGGTTCGACTGGGCATCCTGCAGCCATCATACCAATACGGATTGTGTATTCTGTAGCGCTCCCACAGAGATTATTATATCCACTTAAAGCTTCTTTGCGCACAATGGGACAGTTACACAATGAACTGTCAATAAGCTGAAAAAAGACATTGTTAGCGTCAGTACTACAATTATTCATTTAATATTTAATTTAATTTACAATTATTTTAAGTACTTATCAAAAGAGGCTAAATTGGCAGTGCATAATGGAGTTCTGCTACCAACCCTTATGTATGGAAGCGAAGAATCGAGTTGGAAAAACAAGGATGAAAGTAGATTGAGTGCAGTTGAAATGCGATCTCTCAGGCGAATGTGTGGTAAAACTATGTATGATAGGTACTAATGTTGAAATTAGAGCAGAATGCAAGGCATTATCGACAAAATTAAGAAAGGTCTTTTACGATGGTTCGGTCATGTAGAGCGAATGGATGATGAAAGAACGGCTTAAAAAATATATGATGCGACTGTGCCTGGATGTAGAAGTCGAGGAAGGCCGAAAAAGACATGGCATGATCGAGTAAAACAAGTGCTTGAAAGTGGGCATGTAAGAAGTCGGAATAATCGACGTGCGTGCATGAGAAGATGTATGAATGTGGAGGAAGCAAGAGAAGTATGCCAGGACAGAGTGGTGTGGCGTTCTATCCTCTCTGCCTACCTAACCCTTCGGGGAAATGGCGTGATGGTTAGTTAGTTAGTTGGTTATGTTACTTTATATACCGCCCCCTTCCCCGTATTTTTACTACCTCACCTACAAATTTCCCCCAATCCTCGGTCAGAGAAAGAAAACACATATGTTATTATATTTATATATATATATAGGTCAGAAAAATTATGGCTAATTTAATTGGGTTTTAAGAAATGCGATCTGTAACGTCTCTGATGTCATTTAAATGCATTCAAAGTAATGCACAATGTTCATTTAAATGCTATTTTGCTGTTGAAATTATATTAATCAAAAGAAAAATTAATGACATGAATTAAAATAAAATCGTATCGAAAACTTGGGATCCTGCCCTAACGCATTTTGCACGTGATATCCGTGTCCACTGGTCTTGACTCGGTGAATAGAGTAGAAAAGCTGAGAAAACTTGCAGTTTTTTTTTGGACTCGATGAAGTCATTTAAAACCATTTTACAGTCTCTGGTGAAACGTTTTGCACTTTCCCTAGAAATTAAGAATATTGCCCTTTAAGTGGTTAAAAAAATCTAATAATTGCAAAACACCACTTATTATCGAATTCCACCGTCTAAAGACTCCAGCATTTAGACCAATACACTCGCAGTTTGAAACATGTGACGTAGATGTCCAGTGATGACATAGATGCCTAGTGATGACGTAGATGCCTAGTGATGACGTATGAGTGGCGTAGTGGGTCACAATCTGTCACTACGCAACACTAGGCACGGTAGTATTGTATGGAATGTCACTTCTCTGAAATTCTTTTTCAAAGCTTCCAAGGATATTTTTCACCTTTTTCAATGCAGCGTGCTGGTTGTTAAAATATTGGTTTTAGCTGTTGCGGCCTTATGATTATTTTGCTTACCTTTTTGTAAACACAGCTAGGTGAGATGGGGGACACGATGCCCGTGTATCTGTCCACAGCCCAGAGAGACAAGGACAGCAGGAGTGCATATTTCCTGTTTCTTTCCTTCTTGGGGATGTGTCTCGCCTCCCTCGCCAATCGGATTATTTCATGCTTGAAATCTTTGGCTGTGTCACTTATACCGCTCGGGTATTTCCATAAATGCTTTATTAGACATCTGATAAAAATAAGATATTAGATACTGCACGTATTACAAAGTAATTATTGTGGCAGAAAAAAGAGGGATAGTGGTGGTAAAGTGGGGTGAACAAGGATGATAGGAATTAGGAGTTGACTTCCAACCATCTTCCAACCAACCTCCAATAACTGGAGTCGTAAGGGCGCAGCGGAGGATCTTGCTTGGGCACGCATCCGTTTGCCTCTGGAGAGCCTCAGGTACCCCGTAGACTAGAGACTTTCTATCGGGCGATAGTTTAGTCGGGTTGGGCTGCTAGCGCGCACACAAAATCAACAAAACAGTCGGGTTGGTGATGGGTGCGCACACTAGAGAACAGTCGGCCAACTGCTCTCGAATGATTTTCCAGTTAATAAACGACTTTAACGAAAAACTTTTGAAGAGAGCGGTCGCAATGAATCTTGGAACAATATTGTCAAGAAACGTTATTATTGCTGCAATACTGCGAAGGAGAAAGCTATCGCCCGATTAAACGATCGGCAAGTGAGCGCGCGTGGAAAAGCGCCATACTGATTAAGCTATCGGTCGATAGTTTATCGATAGGGCAATCGCAAGGCCTATTAAACTTAGCAATCGGCCGATACCGGATCGTTGTAGTATGCGCACTTGCATACATCTTCATACTGATTAAAAGCCCGACTAAACTATCGCCCGATAGAAAGTCTCTAGTCTGCGGGGGCTCTTAACCTGAGCTGCCTATTCGTTATGCCTGCTGGATCCCGCCGCCCGTTCTGGTAGACCGTCAATGACTATCTTTCGGATGTACTCGGTCCGACTGATGGATGCTGGACGTGGGAGGAGGGGAGAGTACTAGCCGGCGACAGGGTCTCAAAGAGGAATCTAGTGATGTCCACATGCTTCACGTAGGAGCGAACGTTGCGAAAGAATAAGAAGAAAGAAGGGTTTTGACCTTACTCAAGTTCTCGATCCGTATTTTATTGTTTACTATCTGAACCCGGCCACAGCGAGCATGGTTCGCTTTGGCTTTATCTGATATGAATTATTAGTAGAGTAAATATAAATAGTAGCATTTGTCAGATATAATTGAGATTTGTAGGCTGCGGTTGGGCGTAGGGTGGTTGTAACTAACTACTAAAAAAGGGGAAGAATTACTAACTAATATCCCTATCACTGTAAATTTGGGCCAGCTCCTTGAGCAGGTTGGGGTGAATGTGTTTATGACAATCTTAGAGCCGAGACAGTGATAGGGGCAATGAAAGCATTTGGTCGCGTATTTAACCTTCCTTTCTTCCGGATTTCTAGTTAAAACTGAATCTGTTAAATTTCGGGGATTAGCTTTAAAAAATCGGTAGAGTTGTGCTGGACTGAAAAAAGACTCAATAGTCTTTAAAAACACAGTCTAGGGAAAGGATGGGGCTTTCACTGTAGATATAATTCGATTTTTAGATCCAACAAATTTTTTAAAATTCTTAATTGTTATAATTTTTATAGCGTGTGCTAAAATTAATTAAATGGCGGCGCTGTGTACAACTGTCATTCAGAACTTTTTAACTATGACAAATAAAACGCATAGAATGTTCCGTTTTCGTTTGAACTTCCGAATAAAAAGTACATAGAAACTATCTTCTGCTAAAATGTAATGTTCTGTAAAAGTTTTGAGTCAATCCATCGATTACTTTCCGAGATTTGCTGTCACAAACATGGAACCAAAATTACAATATAAATATTTAGATTATAGAGCGGAAGCAGATCCCAGTTATAATCTAGCTTTTTTCTCCAGGTATATTTTTAAACATATTGGATTCCGCTGTACTGATGTGATAAAAAAGCACACATGGCAGAGGTTTCGGGTTAAAATCTAGGTGAAACCACATAAAACAATATTGTTAAGTATTGGTATTTTCTTGTCTTGATCCTATGGTGTGATTAAAATTTAAATAATATGAAAATGAAGACTTACGGTACATCCATACGTGCACACGGAGATTCAGGACAAACCAAACACCCTGAACATGTTGGACATATTGTGCAATAGTAGGAAGATGATGAATCTGCTAATGATACGCAGCAAAATACCACCTAAATAACATAAATAATAACCAAAAATAAATTTTAAAAATATGGCAATGGATGTGCTGGTAGCTGGTGGCTGATTTCACCTTTTACAACAGCCAAGGTCCCATAACAAAGCTGTAAAATTATCGTGTTTACCCTGTACAGCGCTCACTAAATGTGGCCGCAAGATGGGTTTTTTAATTTTTTAAGGGAAGGTAATAAAAACAGGCTGGCTAATTCCTTAGAACTTGATGTGCTCTTTAATTACTATTGTTTTTAATTTGGCTGTCACCTTCAGTTATTCCGAAAAACGGAAAAAAGAGGGACTCCCTGTATTTTTTTCATTGAAGCTTTGTTTGTGGCTGTCCAATAAATAAGGAATATCACTTTGAAAACACACAATTTCTAGCGCCGGTCCCAGGTGTAAAAATTATGAATGGAATCAATTTTCAGATATTATTGATATCTCAACAGAGACAGAGAAACTCTGGAAACGAATGTGGGTTATCTAGGCGTTTACAGGGCTTATGACCTGTCATTGGCTGGGTTAAGTGGCCAGTTGATGTACTACAACATTCCCCATTCCGCCTATCATCTGACAACCATGTATGACAAATTTTTGAAACTTCTATATATGTTGAGTTTGTACAGAAGTATCCACATTTGAGTTGGTTTTTCGACAGATTTTAATATTTTCTCTCTAGTGACATCTGTTGAGAAGATGGTTAAGTCTTTTTTTTGGCAATCTAATTTTTATTGGTGTAGGTAAGTTTCATCCGAACTTAATTACTTACTAGAAGACGCCTGAAGATGTCTCTCTCCAATTTTTAAACGCCTAGATAACCCACATTCGTTTCCAGAGTTTCTCTGTCTCTGTTGAGATATCAATAATATCTGATATCAGCCCAGCATGGGTATAATCCAGTAATTTGTCTACAAGTATTTGTATACGTTCAAAATGTTGTTGTTAGGAATCAATTTTGCTCGGCAACTTTTGACAGTTAACTAAAAGAGGATTGAGCTGATTATTTATATTTCAATTGAGTTTATCTAGAGACAAAATATTGGTAATTAAGGCTTCAGTTTGCCCAGTGTAAACGCGGAGTAATTAGGTACTATTATTACTGATTTTATTTCATACTTTCATACTTTTCACGTTCATGCTAATATTTCACGGTCTTTATTTACTTTTTTTGCTTTGGTGAAACGTCGGAGAAGATAGAAAAGAAACTACAGGTTCAATAAAAAACCAAAGCAAAAATAGACTCTCACGTTAAGAATAGTACAAATTGTAAGCAGATTTGCTACATATTTGCATTTCAAATGTTTTAAGGCGCACTTTAGCAAATTGTATTGCGAATTTCGACTGTATAATTTAATTGTTTGTACTTTAGTTTTCTTGAAACAGCTGAAAAAATGTATTGTAAAAATTGCAGTTGCCCTCAATTCCTACGCTCGCTGTGTTGTAAACAATGATGTTTATTTTGGTTGTAAAATTAATCTATAGCTTTTTTAAACAAGTACAATTTTTTTTTGGAAAAGTAAAAGGACAAGTTTGGTCCAATGCTGAGAAATTACATTTAAATAAAATGTATCTAGGTAGCTATGTACATACATATTTTTTACTTTTCCTAGGTAGAAAATGAATATACAAACTAACTTACTAACCATCACGCCATTTCCCCGAAAGGGTAGGCAGCTCTCTGCCTCTGATAGAATGCCATACCGCTCTGTCCTGACAAACTTCCCTTATTTTATCCATATTCATACATCTTCTCATGCATGCACGCCATTCGTTTTTGCCGTGTTTTTCTTGACCTTCCTCGACCTCTACACCCAGGCACACTCGCATCATATATTCTTTTAGCCGCTTTTCCGTCATCCTTTCTTAATTTTGTCGATAATCTTTATATCATTAGCCTTGCATTCTGCTCTAATTTCTTATTGCATTGCATTCAGTCTACTTTCACCCTTTTTTTCCAACTCCATGCTTCGCTTCCATATATAAGGGTTGATAACAGAATTAATATAACATGTACGTCTTAATTAGTGATCTCCATTATACACCGCTTTTATTTTATTGATTAGTTGGAAGAATTTTCCATTGGGCAATAAAGCCGCCAATGTACACCATATCAGCTCATTCCATATCCGCTCCATATTCCAAAAACTGCTTCCCATACCAAGCGATCGGTCGCCAGTTCCCGTACGTCCTCCCTAGTCAGATCTACGCCCCGTAGTTCTGACGTTACTTGCCGATGGGTGACAATATAATTAAAAATTTAAAAAGGTACTTACCACTAAGCTTCCAAGCAACGTCTTTATTGCGGTCATGTTTTTATAAAAACTACAAAGAACTAAGAAGACCTATCTCGGTCTCGTATATATATATGTATAAATATATATATATACACGGTGTAACAAAACTCGATGTACAAGCGGGAAACCAGTGAATCTACGTCATATTTGGAGTAGATTTTGTTGATTTTTTTTTTTTTTTGACCCATAGTTTTCGAGAAAATTGAGTTCGAAGTAAAAATATGTAATGTTATTTTTTTTAAATTTATTAAATTTTGGCAAATTGTTATCAAATGTAATTTAATAATTCAAGTTAATACTATACATGAAAAAAAAAACGCTTTTAATAAGGATTTGTGCCATTTTACTTAATCTGCCATACTATCGAAAGCTTTTATGAGAAGAGAAAAAAACAATTTTTTATGCTCTGATTAAAAAGTCATAGTACACATGGTTTGGTCATGTGGAGCGAATGAGTGATGAAAGAACGGCTAAATGAAGTTTAAATGCAAGTGTGCCTGGATGTAGAAGCCGCGGAAGGCCGAGAAAGACATGGCATGACTTGAAAGTGGTCATGTGAAAAGTCGGAATAATCGGCGTATGTGCATGAGTAGATGTATGAATGTAGGAGGAAGCAAAGGAAGTCTGTCAGGACAGAGTGGTATGGCGTTCTATCCTCTCTGCCTACCCCTACGGGGAAATGGCGTGATGGTTAGTTAGTAAGTTAGTTAGACTACAATATGACGTAGATTCACCAGTTTTCAGGTTGTACTAATAGTTTTATAACACCGTGTATATAACATCTGCATCGATGTTTGCAATGTCAAACCTACCATGATAAATTGCCTTTGTCGCAAAACTATGTAGGTATAGCCGTTATGCGTCAAATTGTAGGTTTTATTATGAAAAATTACACGATTTTAAAGTCGGATAGAATCATTGGATTAGCAAATAAGCCCTACACCTATTCTACACTAGATCGCACCATTGGAATGAAAGCAACCTAATTAAAAGAAAATC
>JAGVSP010003016.1:0-25836 GCA_022494985.1 Micrasema minimum | reverse complement strand
TTTTTTAAAAAAGCATCTCAAAATATCTATAGCGGTCGAAAGTATACAATATGGCGCTCAAAGAAAACTTTACTAAAAATTGGGTAGATGCCGAACCAATTCAAAGTATTTTCTGTTTAAGTTTTTTGGTAAATCACGTAGGAACATATTGAATTTTTGAGAATTTTCACGTGTTAAAAATATGCGCATCACAAAGCCAATAAACGAGTTCGCGGTTGTATTTTCACGTGCTAAAGTTGATATCAAATCACTTGCTAAAATTTAAATATAAACAGTAAAGCATTGAAGATGAAAATATTGAATAAAAAAATACTGTTGGAACACATTAGAAAAACAGTTTTAAAATATCTGAGCACATTACAAAAAAAACTATAAATGTTTGTGAGTATTTCATAAAATACACCTTTTTCGTTGTATTGAATTCTGAACATTATGTTCATTATGTAGATATTCCAAGATAATCCGGTTTTACTCTCAGGAGTCTGTGTCTCTGCTAATGTCCTTATTCAACTCCATATTGATTGTATCTGTCGGTAACCTTCACACTTTGACATTATTACAATCGTGATGTCATCTCGTAGTGTTTTAGAAAATTGCAAATCACAAGTGTCAGTAAGTAAATAAAAGTGACAAGTTAATCATATTATAAGTACCTTTAATGCGTTAATAATAAATTTGACGTAGATATTAAATTAATCAATTTTAAATGTATTTGTATGACTTTTTCGAATTCAAGAAGCTTATACTTTTACTTTTAAAAGTAAGTTTTAATAAACGGTAAATTTACATCAATGTTTATAGCATTCACTTCGTATTTTCGATAATTATGAAAAACTTAGTTTTTATTCGTATTTCAATGGTTTTGGGAGTTAGGTACTATGGTCGTTCTTCATGGCTTTTGTGCTAAACAAAGTGTGTTTTATTTTCATAATAACATAAATTTTTGTTTTTGTAGTCTTGAAAAATAGTTTTTATTTGTGTTCGCGCGGTTGTGTTATGTAGGTCGAGTTGGTCAGATTCCGGGAACTTTATTTTGTAAAAAATAGTTACTATGAATTGTAAGTTGTTGAGCATATGTAATTTATTAATGAAGCTTATGATTGTACTACCAGTTAATAATTATTAATAAAATAATGGACAGGTACCTACCTACTCAAAATACAATTATTGTACATTAATTTATTGAAAAATTTAGGAAAATATCTTATTACATCAATATTTTTACATTTTCACTTGTTTCAGGATAAAAGTTATGTTATTCTGTATTGATGTGTTCTTAAGTATAAAGATTTTATTTGTGTGTTAAGCCGTGTGTATGTATTTAAGATTTTTGCTGCCGGCATTTAGAAGCATTGATTGTTTGGTTATCTATAAGTTCAAAGAGAATTTTCGACGTAATTCCTTGCAATTAGTTTCAAATACGGTTACTTAGAGAAAGCGAGGGAAGTGAGCTAGGACAGAATGGTGAGGTTTTCTATCCATCTCTGCCTACCCTTGCGGGGAAATGGCGTGATGGTTAGTTAGTTAGGTAGTTTAACTGTTTTAGTTTGAAAGCTTTTGCGGTGTGTCTCAGAAGTACTTTAATTAAAAAACTCCCCATAATATGTTCATTATGCACATTTTCTTGGAAATCCTGTGACCTAAATATAAACAATTCTGAATGCTTCTCTATGAATGTTTTTTAATGATTTTATACGCATTACACATACATAATAACACCGCATTCATAATTTTGGATCAATGTTTTCCTTATATCAAAGCGGCGGGACTTTTATCGTGGATACTTGGATACTAAACTGCATTAATTCAAAAAAGTAAACTTATCCAACAAATTTATTTTATTTCAGTACTGTTTCATTGAAGTAGGTATGCATTTGGCTACGTGCATGAGGTCGCGGGTTCGATTCCCGTAGGGGGTTAACATGAAATATTGATTTACATCTAATATGTAAGCTCTATGTGAATCATGGCACCTAACCACGACCCAAAATAGCAGACTTCTGAGTTTTAAGAAGAAGTGTCTTAGAAGAATATTAGGTGTGCGGTGGTTTGACTTTGTAAGGAACACATAAGTGAGGCAACGGACACAGCAACCCTCGGTGTCTACTATCATCCGGCGAAGGCGTTTCGGAAAGGCGCAAGGCCATAAACTACGTATGCCTCCCGAGAGCCTTAACCATGCTTGCCTATTTAACAAGGCATCATGCTCTCGGCGTCCTGGACGTCCACTTTTGACAATTCGCCAACAGTTTGCGTCGGAGCTGCGGGACGTGGACTTGACTTGGGAGGATGCACGGGAGCTGGCGGCCGATCGCTTGGCCTGGAGGCAGTTTGTGGATTCCATGTGCTCCGCATAGGGAGCTGATATGGTATGAATTAATTAATAAATATGTTAGATACCTTGGACTGGATCATCTTACCTTCATGTAATAAAATTATCAATATTCACTGCACTTGGTGTACTGATGCAGTGCCCTATGCACCATTGGGTGCGAATAAAGTACCTAGTATTATGTAGTTTGATTTTTTAAAATGTAATATCTTGACATAGGAAAGAGATAAAAACGTGTTTCTACGGACAGAAATTTGGGGGGGTATTTTGTTATTTATTTATGTTTTTTTACAAAGTTTTTTAATGAAAAGTGCTTTGTTTACATTGATTTATCTACGGGTATTCAATATATTAAGCATGTGTAGAGATTTATACGTGTCATTTCGTATTATTGAATAAAAACAAGTTGTGTAAATTATTTAGGTAAGTTAGAATCGCAGTTCAGTAAGGTAAGTACCTACATAGTTTTAAATAAATCATCCATAAGATTTTCTTTAATTCTCCAATTAGCGACATCTGTGTTTATAGATTTTAAACTCGAAACAAGTGCGTGACAGAAAATGGTACTAACAACTGACAACATATTATGAAGACCTACGTTAAGATGTATTTTTAACACTTTTCCGAACTTTTTCGAGAAAACTTTCTGTAGATGTCAGTAGTTTTTCTTAAACTTACAACTTAAACTATTCTACGATTATTTCTGCCTTGCACTATATTATATTTCTACGAACATAATATAATATGTAACTATGTATGTTAGGTACACTAATGTTGAAATTAGAGCTGAATGCAAGGCTGAGATAAGCACTATCGACAAAATTAAGAAAGGTCTTTTACGTTGGTTCGGTCATGTAGAGCGAATGGATGATGAAAGAACGGCTAAAAAAATATATGATGCGACTGTGCCTGGATGTAGAAGTCGAAGAAGGCCGAGAAAGACATGGCATGATCAAGTAAAACAAGTGCTTGAAAGTGGGCATGTAAGAAGTCGGAATAATCGACGTGCGCGCATGAGAGATGTATGAAATGTGGAGGAAGCAAGAGAAAGTATGCCAGGACAGAGTGGGTGTGGCGTTCTATCCTCTCTGCCTACCGCTTCGGGGAAATGGCGTGATGGTTAGTTAGTTAGTTAGTTAATATTTATGAAAGGCGATTGTTTTTGCAGTGGTGTATTTAAACATAACGTCCATCTTTAACATTATTTTCCCAATCAGGAAAAAATTGAAGAAAACACCTGTTTTTCCATAATTATTATTTATTGACATTCACCATAGTAATTATTATAATATCTACGTGTGTCAATTTTCAAAGTTCACTTTTATTCTATGGGTACATTTTATTTTATTACAATTTATTAAAAAATAGATGCCATGACATTTAAAAATCCCATAGGCTCTGTTGTGTGTAGGTATAGGCACTGAAATATTAAAAATCCCCTATTATTTTTTTTCGTGCACTAGAGTTTCCCCGATTTTACTTTCAATGAAACATAACATAGATTTATATTTCAATCCACCTTAAGCGATATTAAATATGAGCGTTGTAATAAAATCGTAATTGTCAAAAGTTTCCTTCCTAGAATTTCAATGGAATACATAATCGTTATTTATTGATAAATCCATAATAATTATTTATAATTCAATAAATTAATATGAATTTAAATATCGCCACAGATACTCTTATGCTAAGATGCAGATAAAATTAACATTAATTCTAAATAAAATACCTGTAATATTTAGTATCAAGGACATTAAGAAATCATTTAAAATATTGGTAAATTAATTTCACAAACGTGCATTATTATGGAGATAATATTAGGTAGTAGTATAAATATAATATGTATCTATATCTTCTTTGAATTTTTTTCAAATCTCTTAAAATACAGATTTCTGGTTTTAATTTTTGTGTTTTTTAAAAACATTACTACTACTTTCTAAGGAAGGATAAGTTCGCACCAAGGATAATGCAGTGAATCTTGATAATAAAGGTTACATGAGAAGATAGACCAAAGTAGGTTTTTTCACTCCTAAGACACTAATCTACTATAGACGCTAATTACTATATTTTTTAATGAATTAAATATAATTTTTTAAACATTAGGTCCCGCAGACCGTAGGAAATTGGAGAATAAAAAAATATTATTGAACAGATTTATTTAATCTTTTAATCACAGTACAAAAAAGTATCGCGGAAGCAGCTTGAATTCACACTTTTCTTTTGTTTATAAGGAATTAAATTTCTGACCTAGAATCTGGTAACTTACACAACTAATCTGGTATCTATATTCTCAAATCACAGGTGATATTTATTTACTAATGAATGGCTTAGGGCTGTATCCCCTAACAAAAATCTTTTTCTCAGTATCAAACTTCTTGATTATAAGGCCATCATCAACAATGATTTCCTTATCAAGGTCCTCCCGTTCTCTCTCCGGATTTGTGACTTTGGGTACGATGACTCCCCAGAAGCTATCTTCATGAGGTGGTTTCAGTTCCCTGCTAATTTCTGGCCTGAATGGTGTTTGGGGTTCGGTGTCTTCTGGGATTTCGTCTTTCTCGGTATCTGGGTATAATTTGGCATATGAGTCTTGAGATTCTGCTCCATCTTGTTCTTGGTGTTCGTCCATATCTGTAAGATAAAAAATCCAGTTAGAGAATTGCTGTATGGCACCACTAATAGACACTGATTCACTCTACACTTTGGGATATTTTACATTCTGTAGTTTACAGCCTTTAGTTGTCAGTAGAATCCAGAATTTGGTATGATGCGCGCATTGATTTATTAATACACTTAGATATGAACTGAACCCAAAAATGAAAGACACTTCAACTCCGCCAAAACCTCCAACTCCGCCATACGTTTAGTTTTTCTTTAAACCGCCGGCCGGGTCGGACGTCCAGAAAACAATCCAAAATGCCTTCCTGTGTCGTGAAACTGAAGATAATAGAGAATACATAGCCTTAAATAATTTATATTCAAAGAAATTTTTCTTTCTAAATAATTCGAGCAGCGCGTCCACAAGAAAAAAAAAAGTCATTTTAGATGGATCGTAAAATTCATGAACGCTCCTCATGAGAAACGGGTTAGTATTGTATACTGTTACTGTAACCCATATATAGCCTGTACCTTTTGCGGTGTGTGGGCGGATGCTTGCCGGCAGTCGAAGGGCTCTGATAGGTGGACCCGTGTAAGTGTATTGGTAAGAATTCAAGGTGCGGAATCTTCGTGTCATTACTTTTTCTAAATAATAAACTCTGCAAGGCAGATCTAGGTGTAATAATAAATCAATGGATGCGCGTGAATAATTCATAACAAATATATATAAATACTTACAGTGCAACCAAAAATTTTGTAATTCCCTCTCATGCTTCTACAACTTCCACAACAAGCCATAAGAAGTTATAGTAAAATCATCATTTTATTATAAATAAATTAAATAATCAGAGAATTCTCAAAATATTTAAAAATTAAATGATTTGACACTTTCAAGCACAGGCACAGGTCCGCCTACAGGCAGACGTAAATTTACACAGAAACAAATTCTAACAGCACATTCGTACTTACTTCTTGTAAATTAATCACCTCAAACTGAATTGAAGAAGAAAACTTAAGAATACTAAACAAAAAACTTAGGCTACGGAATACGAAAGGCAACACTGTACGGCACGTCCCGTTACTTTACGGACATGTGTGAATAGACCCTTAAACTATCGAAATTCATAGTAGGGTTTTTATTATGCGCCTATGTTTTTTGTTTATACTTTTTTACTGTCACAATAGGTCTTGAAATCCAATAACAGTACCTATCGAAATTTAAGCCCAGAATACTCAAGACTTGAGCAAAACTATTTCTTGACTCTCAGTAGGAATCGATATCGAAACCAGACATCCATTTTTCTTTAAACCATCACAGAAGAACAAAAAGAAGAATAGAATTGCAAAACGCCTTGGCAAAAGACACGCTAAATGGAGGTGTTCCAGGTATCGAACCCAGGAACCATTCCAGGCCTCGAGAAGTCAGTTTCTTGACCACTATTACTGAAATCATTAATATTAATATTTCTACTGATAATTATTATATTCATTACTTGTTCATCTTGTGATCAAATTAATGTGTAAAATGTATTAAAAATAATAAAATAATACCTTTGTCTTCTCCATCAGCATTCTTATGGTCATGTGGTTGTTCATTCAGCCCCTCCTCTCCGCAGCAATCCCGTTTCGTCCGCTCCATCATTTCCTTATCAACCTCTTCCATTTGTTCATGGTCACCATCTGAAGTCAACATAGTCGTAACTTCATCAATCATACTTGGTTCATCATGGTCCAGGGGTTTCTGGTCGGTTGACATAAGTATTGATGGTATGTTCTTGGTATCATCTTGACCGATTGGTTTTTGGTCTATGGATGAAGTGTCCTTAAAAACACCATCTTGGTTCATTGGTTTCTGGTCTACAACTATGGATGGTACGTTCTTGACATCTTCGTCTTGGTCCAATGGTTTCTGGTCTATAGACGGTATATTTTTAGCATCATCTTCTTGGTTCAATGGTTTCTGGTCTATGGACGGTATATTTTTAGCATCATCTTCTTGGTCCAATGGTTTCTGGTCTATGGATGGTATATTTTTAGCATCTTTTCTTGTCCATTGGTTTTTTATCTATGGATGGTATATTCTTGGTACTATCCTGGTCTATAGGTTTTTGATCTGTTGAGATAACTAGAGGTGGTACGTTCTTGGCATCGTCTTCTTGGTTCACAGTGGCCTGGGTAGTTGAGGTCTGCAAGCGGCGGCCAAATAGCATATAGAATGGTCTGTGGCTTTCTCTGTCTTCTAACGGTGCTGCTAAAGTAGTCGATAGCAATGCGACCTGCGGAAAAATTCACAACTTTTTACAACTAAATTAAAATTATTCAATAAAGTGCCTCTAACTAACTAACTAACCATCACGCCATTTCTAGTACTTAACGTACTTGGTCAAGCCGTGTCTTTCTCGGCCTTCCGCGGCTTCTACATTCAGGCATACTTGCATTTAAACTTCTTTTAGCCGTTCTTATCATCACTCATCGCTCCACATGACCAAACCATCGTAAAAGCCCTTTCTTTAATTTGTCGATATGCTTATCTCAGCCTTGCACTCTGCTCTAATTTTGACATTTGTACACCTATCATACATAGTCTTACCACACATTCGCCTGAGAGATCGCATTTCAACAGCATTCAGTCTACTTTCGTCCTTCTTTTTCCAACACCACGCTTCACTACCACACATAAGGGTTTGGTACCAGAGAACTACTCCGTTGTGTACTGCCAATTTTAGCTTCTTTCGATCTTGCCAAGTTCTTATTTGCCACTATGGATTTCAAGGCACCATTAACTCTGTTTCCGGCACTAACCCTTCTCTCAATGTCCTTATCCACATTTCCGTCTCTAAATAAATATAAATTCTGTTGTGGTAACAGCTACCTTCTATAAAACATAATAATTATTAAACATTAATGAATTATTCAAATTAGTTAATTTTCCAAAATATGTAGGTTGTTTTAGTTTTTGAAGACGTGATCTTATTTGAGTTCGAGTGAGGTTTCATTCGGGACCACGCGTTAAGTTTGTATGTATGTATGAAGACGTTCTGAATAAAAATTCCCTTACTAAATATTTTTGTACTATTTTTGATACGATACGACTTAGATTTTTTTTTTCAAATCTACTCAAGCGGACCTTATATCAAATAATATTATCTACTTAGTAGGTACATAAATTAAATTTTAGTGAGCTGTAAAATATATTAAAATGTGTGGCCCCCGTGGAGGCTAATTACTTTGATCTCGAACTCACAACATGGAGATTCCGAATTCGATTCCCGATGAGTTCACAAAACATAAAAGTGTTTTTTTTTAAGCCAGCGTGTTTTATGATAATCTGTTTTATTGGATCTTTTGGAGGTGATCAAAAACCATTGAAATACAATCCTTTTTCGTATTCAAATATTTATTTGGTCTTGAACTTTAAATAATTTTTGACTTACCAAAACACAAGCAAAGATCTTCATGTTGTCTTTTTTTTCAAATAAAATTTAAACTATATCTAGAACGAGACACTATCTTCTTCCTTAGTACAAAATGGAAGACAAAGTGTGCAGTCCTCTCAAGTCTCACTTCCTTATATACTCGTACAGTGCAGACAGTAAATAATAAATAAGTGAATCTAGTTTAAATTCTGCGCATAAAGAACAACACCTCTTGCGGTTGTATTAGCCATTTATTATAAACAAAACATATATTATATTTATTATGTATGAATGTCGTCTGTTCGAAGACAAAACAGCATAAGTTATAAACTGCAACTTTTCATAAAAGCTGAAATAGTAAAAATATCGGTCGTAACAACGAACGACTTTGTTTTCAACAATATTTTTTAAGACGCGTAACATAATTTAAAGGTAAATTACGATTCTTAATGTATTTTTTTCGATGTTTTTTTTTAAACACAGGGTGTAACAAAACTCGATGTACAAGCGGGAAACTGGTGAATCTACATCGTATTTGGAGACGATTGTGTAAAATGACTTTTTAATCTAGATTTAATTTTTAAATTTAATTTTAGATAATTTTTTTTGATTCTAGATAAAAAAAATTCTCACAAAGTTTTCATTAGTATGGCAGATTAAGTAAAATTGCTCAAATTCTTATTAAAACGTGTTTGTAATTTTGTTTTCTTTATGGATAGTATTAATTTGAGTAAATGCATGACATTTGGTAACAATTTGCAAAAAAAAAATCGAAAAAACAAACATCAACTCAATTTTCTCAAAAAACTAAGGATCAAATAAAAAAATATTATTTTGCAAAATCGACTCCAAATATAATGTAGATTCACTGGCATCCCGCTTGTACATTAAGTTTTGTAACAGCATTTATATGTCCGAGAAAGCAGCGAGCTATAGGTAGGAAATACCTTTTTTTTTGTTTGAACAAAGTTTTTTTAAATAGATTTTAGATAAAATATTTTTTATTGGATTCCTCAAAAGTTAACTCATTAAATATTAAAATTAATGTTATTATGTATTATTTTGGTATAGATTATAAACATCAGCCGTAATTAAATGCTTGTTTATTTATTTATTATCAAAAAACTTACGAAAACACACGAACTTAAAAATGAAGGCCACATACGTTAAAAAAACTTCAAGAATTACAACTACAATGACTAAATCTACTACTTTCCCTTATCCGCACCCAACGGTGCATAGGGCACTGCATTGGTACACCAAGTGCAGTGAATCTTGATCACTTATTACATGAAGGCGAGATGATCAGTCTTACGCTTCAGTACCAGTCCAAGGTGAAATACCAACATGAAATATTAAAGTGAAAATCACATGTAAATAAATATTTCGTGTTGACCCCCTACGGGAATCGAACCCGCGACCTCATGCACGGTAGCCAAATGCGCTACCACTGTGCTACGAGGTGGAAAAAATTACTAAATCTGCTACATGTTAAAAAAACGACGATAATTTACTTTTAATAAAATATTTTTGTAAAAATGTAACTTATGCCCATTCTGCTTGGAATTATCAACACAATATGTCAGTCTACAGGAGCTCTTTGTCACCATAGACCAGTAGATTATTATGAATCAGAGTGCGTGGAATAATTCAACTGAAACAAAACATATTGACGTCTGTACAAAAAGAGATCCTCAATGTGTAATTGGTTGAATTTGACTTTTTTTCAATATGAAATATTTTTTGTTTCAATGTGAGTTTTCACGTAAAAATATTTCACATGTGGTACTGTAGGGGTAAGAAGTGAAGAGTAGTGGTAGGGGTAAGAGGGGAGAGAGTGAACCAACAGTGTGAGAGTATTTCCAAGGTTATTTTATAAATCTGTGTTGATAATCACAAGTCAATCAAATTGAAAACTAAAACAAATGTATTTGTTATCAGCCGTAGCTAAGGAAACCGCGCGTTTGCGCTTTATGTCTGAACAGATTTTTGTAGTTGAGTAAAAACGGGCTTACTTTAGTGCTCAAAGAACAGGATTCAAACCTTCCCAAGGATGTAACCCCTTATTTTAATAATTTCAAAAATGCAGATTAATAAATAAAGAATCTTTACCTTATCAGGATTTAACTGATTTCCTTATTAGGAAGAACTGAAATATAAACATTCCAAACTCCAAAAAATATTAATGTAATTAAATGAAACACTTATTTTTATTCTTTTAAAAATTAATTAACAAATTGAACTACGCCATTAAATATTATTTAATTATCCAGAGAAAACCAAATTTCAAGAAGAAATTATTTCGATTTAAAAGTTACTAGTATCAGAAAATATCTACAATTATGGGACCACTGACGAGGAACAAAAGAGAGCGTTCTCTTGTTAGCCAGGGTTATATATTGAACATAACGTCATAAAATTTTGAAATTATAATTGTCTTTTTTTTAATTTACGCTTGAAGGTAGGTATTTCTCCATAGTACCTCAGTTTGAAACTGAAACGTAAGACCGATCATTCATGCCTTTGTGTAACAAATTATCAAGACTCAGTAATTGGTGTGTAAGTTGATGGCCTTCAAACAAGAATTTTCCACACAAATTTACTTAAAATATTAGCTTCCTTTGAAACGTGTGACGTAGATGTCTAGTGATGACTTAGATGCCTATCGATGACGTAGTGAGTGACATAGTGGGTAACTAGACACCTCAGACACAGTAGTATTTTTCAAGTATGGAATGTCACTTCTCTGAAATTCTTGTTCTTTAATTAATTTATTTTTAAAAAAACGAAATTTCCCCAAAATTAGTGCAGACAAATTACTACTACTACTATTGTCCCTTATCCGCACCCCAATAGTGCATAGGACACTGCATCGGTACACCAAGTGCAGTGCATATTGATCATTTTATTACATGGATGTATGATGATCAGTCACACGCTTCAGTACCAGAAATAGCCAGTGACAAAAGAAAATAAAAATAAACTTTAATGCATCTTTGACAGTCACTGAATTCAAATATGCTTTACTAATGATTAAATAAGTATTCTGGTGGCTATTGTTATTATCTATATGTATGATTATGGGATTCTACAGGTTTCTTGGTATTTTCACCAGATCTTTTTTTTGTTTCGTAAAATGAATTGAAAAAACAAAAAAGTATAATATTTATGTACTTATTTACAGTTTTTGAAATTCATATGCTCCACATAGGGAGCGAAAATGGATTGACGATGATGATGTATGTTTTATTAAAATAATTAACAATTATTTGAAGTATTGAAAGCGGAATTAAAGAATTTCGTATTGTCTTACCAACGTGCATTTTTTTCAATGCCACCAATAATTTATTATTATGTAGGTACATATTATAGGTGCCAAGAATATTAATAGCTTAACTTGTAGTTGACACCACACTTGAACTTGAAAACATCCAGCGATATTTTGAGCAGGAACAATATCCAAATACTTCCTTGAGGAGTATTGATCGACAACAAGGTTTTCTGATGGATGGCGTGGTGTCCATGAATGACAAGGAAGGTAGGTTAGGTTGGCTTGGATTAATAAATATGTAAGTTCAAGAAAAGGCGTGACAATAATCCAAGAATGTTAAAAATACCAATTTTTTTAATTTTATTTATTTATTTAAAACATATTGCAAAGTACAAAAATTAAAAAATACTAAATTTGTCCTCACTGGGGTAACCCGTGCCGAGGACTAATTTTACTATTTTTATTATTTTTATAATTACTAACATACAATGGATCCATACATGTGTGTTTTGAATTGATTGTAAAATTAAAATTATGAAAGAAGACTATCTATTTGGTTGAATAATTTTGTTTTATCTCTACTCTACCCACCTCCACTATCCAATTTGACACAGCTTTTTTGAAAACAAGTTCCTGTTTTATTGTTCTGATGGCCAAAGGGAGCACGTTGTAGAGCTTGACAGCATAATACACATAATCCCTCTGACCAAAAGTAGTGTGTGTCACATGTATAAGGGGATACAACGTAAATATAAATATAACTATTTTGCTTTCTATTTATTTACTCTATGATCCATTCTCACTTTGTATATTTGTCATGTATTGGGGTTTTGCTACCAAGAAACAGGTTTACGAAATTCAAGTTCTCCAAAACAGGGCTCTGAGAAATATTTTAGGGATACCCCTAGGACACACATGTAAAAGAAATATATCGCCAGACAGAAATACTCCTATTCAAAGTAATACCATTACATGAAATCACAAATACTATACTTACCATATTGATTCATTCAGCACATACAAGATTGAAACACAATTTTAACTCTGAGCTTCATGGTCACAATACACGTAATTCAAAAAACCTCCATATTCCATAATTTCGATCCACAAAATTCGGTAAAAAATCCCTAATGAACATTTCTCGATCCCAATATAATAAACTACCCCATTAAGTAAAAATAAATAACATTTTTGAAATGAATACAAATACTTGTAGACAAATTACTGGATTATACCCATGCTGGGCTGATATCAGATGTTATTAATATCCCAACAGAGACAGAGAAACTCTGGAAACGAATGTGGGTTATCTAGGCGTTTACAGGGCTTATGACATGTCATTGGCTGGGTTAAGTGGCCACTTGACGTACTACAACATTCCCCATTCCACATGGCCACTTAACCAAGCCAATGACAGGTCATAAGCCCTGTAAAACGTCCTAGATAACCCACATTCGGTTCCAGAGTTTCTCTGTCTCTGTTGGGATATCAATAATATCTAAAAAAAAATAAATCAATACATAGTAGAGCCCTTAAAGATTTGTATTTAAATATGTTTTTCAATGATAGTTATGATGTTTAGAATTAAGATTGAATGTTTTTAATTTTGAATCGTCTTTCTTATTCGTGTTTGATTGTGCAATATGTAATTCAAATGTATATAATACCGTCCCCAAATGAGTTTTAAAACTCCTGGGAATATAATACATGTATGTTTCATAAAATATAATAAAAATTAAAAAATATTTATCAAAAACATCAGTGAGAGGCGAGCCCAATGGATCGGCCACATTATGCGTCATGGTCTCCAGCATGACATAATAGAAGGAATGGATGTGGAGACAAACTCCACAAGGCGCCTCCGACGAGAGTATCTAGAGCAAGTGTGTGAAGACATGAACTGCACCTCATAACTGAGCAGTGGTGCAATTACGGTAGTAAACCCAAACGTCACTAGACGCCCATTTCCCGCCGAACTGTCAAATCAAATCTCTAACCTTACTTATTCGACGAATTTGCTTCTCCAAAAATGTTGATCTTTTATGTCTTGTATAATGCATAGACCTTGAGAGATTCTACCAAGATTCTACTCTACTTTGAAGCCAAAATCCGATTCCGATTTTTGACAGTGACAGTTGAGTGACAGTTATCAGAATCGCTAAAATGTCTTAAACCTTAGTAGAATCGATCCACTGAAGAGGGCTGCAGAGGACAGAACGCAGTCGGAAATTACGAAGCAGAGCCGCGCTGAAGACCAATCCCCAGGATTGAGATATCAAAGAAGAAGACGATATAAGTTTATTGTTTTTGTGACCGCTTTTACTACAAGTTGATAGATCCCCAAACAATATAATTGTTAGAATTAGATTAGAGAAGTGTTATCACAACGGTTTCTATAGGGACCTATGGCATTTTACCTTTTCATTTGTGTCAAAATACTTGTTTGGATGGGAAGATGAATAGTTGGAAGATATGGATATAAAAAAATAGACGGAATGGGTAAATAACAATACTGATTTCTTAATTAAGTATTTATTAAGCGCCATTTTCACGATAAATCACCTTAACCCTAGAAAGATAACGTGCGCCTCAGAGGCGCCCGCGAAACAAATATATCGCTGTCTTTTTCTAACCTTGTGTTGCCAAACCAACTCAGTCGTTGGTCATCTCCGCCGAGTGATGGTACTTGTACTATATTATCTGTGGTGATGTCGCTTCTGCTCGGCAAGAACCACAGTTTTGTTGCTATAACGATGCATTGCGCTCGAGAGGCGCATGTTAAAAAAAAAACCTTAATACAGAAGACTGCTGGTTTTTGTTCCTTTTTGTTTTTAATATCCTACATATTTTTCTTAAAATAAAAAATTATAACAAACACTTATGTTTTATTTACTTATCAATAACATGAAAATTTATTTAGATTTAAAACAAGCATAAAATTATTTTAATTTATTGAATAAATACGTTTTAAATATTGTGCGCCTCTCAGGCGCTAGTTTATCTTTTCAGTACTATTAAATAAGGTTATCTCTCTAGGGTTAAGGGCACTCGATGTACATTGATATACTAAATGAATGCCAGGCTCAATAAATTTACAGATGAAAATGAACGAAACGGTTTACTTTACTGGATTTTTTAAATATTGTAGAATGGAAAGTTGTAAACACATAAAGTGGCCACTTTCCTCAGCCAATAGTTGATAAGTCCTAAGTTTTGTTAACGCCTTGATTGCCCTAGATCAAAACTACGGCTCTTCATCGTCACATTTGTAATTTGCTTCATTAATCAAAACATTTGTCAAATTCATTCTTACGGAGAGCTTTCTTCTTTTGGGAACATCGCGCAGATGCGGCAGCAAACTTAATAAAAAGTAATAATCTTCATCTTGTATACAATGAGTTGTTTTACGTTTATCTTTCGTCTCTTCGGTTTCTTTTTTCTTTTTCATTTTTGTCTTGTCCGCTGTTTCTTCTAAACCGCCTGCACTATCATCCGTGTCAAATTTCTCCATATTTTTCAGAGCCACAATTGTCAGTATTTTTATGATTGTAAGAATCGATCAGAAATGTTAGTTGCTGATAATGTTTCCAACTAGAGAGTTGCCTGTCAGTTTCTCCATTATCAACCATTTTGTTTTTGAGATACTCTCTTCGGAAAATGTCTCTGTGTCTTTGCCATTTTGTTTTCACAATTTGACCTGAAAAATAGAGGTAAATGAAATTTTGTTTCAGAATACGGCATAGGGCAGTGACACTGATAAAAATAAATGTTATTTGCCGTAGTATTGTGCATTAAGCAATATTATTTGTTAGCATCATAAACGTAGCAGTAAAACTTGGCATACTTATTTTAATGTTAGTTAGTACATAAGTAAAGAATAGATTGTACTATATTTTGGCTTATTTTTGTAGCCAGCAGCGCGCAGCGTTGAGCTGTTTATACAAAATAAAAAACATTGACAGTTAATTGCCTGTTAAGTGGTGGCAGTTGATGTACCGGGGTCTTGTGGGGAGGTAAGGGCAGGGGGGTCTGTAGGGGGGTAGAGGTCTAGGGAAGTAATTTGAGTATTGCGTTTTAAAGGTAACATAGTCAGAAGTTAGTGGAGATGATTTATGAAATGTTTGATTATTAATTAAGTTATTATAAGAATTCAGATTTTTATGTATTTCAATGATTTCAAGGTAATTCATATTTGCTCCTTTATGGTTTACTTGATGTAGGAGTTTGAGTTTGTGATTATTAAATGTGCAGTTATTTTCTATAATATGGTTGGCAAATTCTGAGAGTTAGTAAGACAGCGACGGTGCTCGTTAATATCTGTATTCTAATTTAGTGTCTTTATGGGAGAACTTTACTCCCGAAACCAGGTAGTGTAGGTAAATTCTATTTCCATATATTAAACCAATAGTAACACATAACATCGTTTTATTTAATCATAATTCATTATGAAGTGTTACAAAGTGAATGCCGAATCACTCAACCAAATAGTCGCTTACATCCAAGGTATCACACATGAAATATGAGCTGTTTATAGATGTATTAATCTCTGCTCTCCAAAATCTAAACCAAAATTTGATTTTATTCACAAACGATCAATTTTTCAAAGATAATTCTGAAATTCATAGAGTATTTAAAAAATTATGTCAATTCAACTATACGAGTACAGTATTATATCTATTCTTAAGGGCTATTTATTAATTTTTGTTATATTTGTACCATTATACTTTGTATTTGATTTTGTTATTGTATCGTATATTATTTATTTATTATTATAATAAAAGGCATAAAGCCGTGAATCGATACAAATAAATAAATAAATGCCATACCAAACAAAATAAGAAGAAATAATAAAACATAAAAAATAAGAAATACCTCAACATTAGAATCCTCAGATATGAAATAACCCATATTAAAATTTCCTATAGAACGAAGATTACTTTTATAAACTTACTTGTGCTTCCCATTTCATCTTCCAATTCGTCCCAGAGTTTCTTACAAACATTTCTGTTATGGGAGGTTTTCTCTCGAGAGTCCCAAAGTGGCTTTTTTTCAAAAACTAACGAAATGAGTTGGTCGCTGTCAACCATTCTGGCTATAGGACCGCGTAATATTGAATATGGAATAAATTAGTATGTGAAACAGTGCGTAAAACGTGTACAAGTGATAAAGATTATGGGGCAACTGAAACCCCAGATAGTTTACTATTTCTGTTTAAGGTAACCATAATATATATTTTTTTAAATAAAAAATAATATGTACCTGCCTCACTTTGTGGTGTAAGGGGTGTATGAGGTCGCGGATTCGATTCCCGACGGGGTCAATATGCAATATTTGTTTTGTTGTGTTTTTCATACAAAAAAATATTGCATACCTTGGACTGGCGCTAAAACGTAACATCTTGCTATCATGTAACATATTTATGATCAAGATAATCTGCACATGGTGTACTAATACAGTACCATTGTACCATTTGGTGCGGATAAGGGAAAGTAGTTACCATATACGAATACTTTCAATTATTCTCAGCATTAAAAAAAATATACTGTTTTGGTAACGAATTAGGATCTTTTGAAGTTGTTTTTAATCAATAAAACATTTCTTTATAAGTTTTATGTGAACAAATACAATATTTATTTATTACAATCGTCATGTACAATAATAATTATTACATAGCATAAGCATATTTATTATATGGAAAGCTTATATTATAATATTTAATTCGCATCTATGAAAACGATGATTTTTGCCAAGGTGGTGATGGAGTGGTAAATTTAGCCATGATGGTGTGTAAATTGATGAATCCACAACCTAATCCTGCTTTTTGGCTCAGTTATTTCCAACTACATATTTGAAACCAGTACCAAAATTGAAATCTTTAGATAGCTAAGAGCTCAATGTTTCTTAAAAAAATAATCCAGCAGTGACATGATGGTGTGAATAGTGGTAAATCCTGTGGTGACTTTAGCCATGATGGTGTGAATAGTGGTAAATCCAGTGGTTACTTTAGCCATGATGGTGTGTATTGTGGTCGTGCCCATGGTGGTGGTCTGTACTCCAGCAGCCGTCTCCATGGTGGAATCCATGTATTATATCTAGAAAGTAATTTGTATTCTTTTATAAATGATTCCCATAAAACGCTTATTTTTAAGGTATGTCATCTTTCGCACGATGCCAGATTGCTATAGCTTTTTTATTTCTTTTTTTAAAAATGCATTGGTTACGAATATACCACAAATGCAAATGTATGTATTATTCAAATGTAATTTGGTTATAACTCATGTATTTCTTAGCGACAATCAATTAAAAAAGGCCACTTCTTAAAATAACCAAACTAAAACCATAGTAATTAAGTTGAAACAAATGCGAATTACAAACACAATCTACATAATATATATATAGCATAATATGTAAATAATTATTTTAAGTAGTTATTGTTTGGATAAGAAGGTAATCCCACCTAATTGATTTGAAATAATAAGATATTGGCGTAAAAATATACTTGAACATTAATATAGGGGAGTGGAGTGGTGCGTGAAAATGGTTATTGTAGAAAAATGGTTATTGTAGAAAATCCTTCATAATAATAAAATTATAGTGTTAACTGAAAAAGAAGTAACTCTTTAATTATAATATTTTAGTACATTTACCCTAGTCTCTAAAAAAATAAGGCGATAAAATTTATTTTATAAAATGTGGAATTGTCTTAATCTAGTCCACCCGTGGGGCTAGTTGTAACAAGAGGCAGCGGCGGGCTAAAGGGGTTTAAATCAGTTTATCTTTAAAAAAAATGTTTTTCTTTATATTTAAGAAATCCGCATTGATATTACGCAAACAAAAAATCGGTTATTACATTCATATTGAATCCATTTCATGCACAAATACATTTTTGGGTTAAACATTACTTTAGTTTTACAATTAATAATACTTCATTTTTATATCTTTGTTTTTTTTCTTTCGTATTTGCATTATTTTCAAGACAGGTAATTAACGTATTGTTTTAATTTGAACTCTTTTTTCGTAGTTTAATGAGTTGATGCTATTTCTTTAAAAATTTCACTAACGGAAATTCATCTTGAATATTCATATAAATTTTATTTAATTAATTATATTAATCTAACTTTAAAGAACCTATCCGCAATGTTACTCAAATTAGGTTATTCGGGAATTTCACTACACAACATAAACGGTATTTCTATGGTCCTGAATACATCTTAAATAAAAAAAAAATAACTTTCACTTACTACTCGAATTCCAAATTAATCAATATTCAAAAACAGGATAACCAATCATTTTTATCAAACGCGACAGATATGATTCAGATGATCCAAGAACTAATTATATGAAAACTATAAAGATCAATGGATAAACATTCATGACAATGCGTCTACGGAGACAATCCAAGGACACACCTAAAATATTAACACGTGTTAATTAGATGTTCCAGTATAACTAACGCATCTTATTATTTTTCATTAACTGCATGTCTGTCTGTCTCATAGCCGGTCAATGACCCATAGCCGTAATTTTTTAGTACTGAATGGGGTCAACTAGAAATTTGACAGTAATGTATAGGATTGGCCGTTTTTCTCTCCAGCAACTAACAAAATAACTTTTGACCGCGAGTTGATATTTCAACTCATATATTTTTTATTGTTTGAATAAAGAGTTTTTTTTTTGGTGATATATATTTGACCTACTGTATTTTTTTATGTAGGTGGATGAAGTATATTTAGATTTTTTTTTTTTTTTTTTTTATTTATTTTTTTTTTTTTTATTTTTTTTTGTCCTCAAATCTTGGGAGGTCAATGACCCTATGACCTTAGGGGTAGCCCGCCAATGAACAAAGGTACGACGAGTTGTAACGAACAATAAAATTAAGTACTTAAGAACAAAATTAGACTATTTAGTCTCATTAAATGAGAAATGAGTGGGAATATTAGTAGTGGCATGTAAAATATGATTCAATTCATTTAAATAATTTAAAAATTTATTCACTTTGGCAGAAACAACAATTATTGTTTTTATCAACAATCGAATTCCGTATGTCAGAAAAGTCATAAATAAAATCTGGTATATATTCGCCCACTTTAACACATAAGCTCATGACAAGACTATGGTATTTTTGCACTCGCCCACATTCTCACCTGGAACATCATTTAAAATTTTTTACTAAATAAAAAATATCTCATCTTGCACTGACAGAATAGAAGAACACTTCGAATATTTGTAAAAATCGTTGGTTTTGAACCTCAAATTCACACTTTATCGTCTAACTTTAGCGAAATAAACCACATATCACTGTTGACAGCGGCTAACACATAGAATACACACTAATTAGGCTGACAATACGGAGTTCACACGAAAAGTGTTGTTAAATGCGAATTTTAAATCCGTTGTCAACTTGCCCCCGGCACAACTCGCACCACGCTCCCTACTCTGCAATCTGAACAAAAAATATATATTGAAATGAAACTTTTGACAATAACATGGCGCACTTTAATTCCTTATCTCGCACGTTAAGACTGTATAATGACGTAGAAAAACATTTAAATATTGATGTATTTAATGATAGATGTGGTGAATTCAAGAGGAACTTGAAATCTTTTTATAACCTCTGATCGAACATATTTATGCAAACTACTTAAAGCTTTTTAAAACCTAAATTGTGTACGAGTATAATAATGCTGTGTAATTCTGTAATTGATGTGCAATAAAACCGTGTATGTAATTATTATGATAAAATGTAAAATGATAGATATTGTCACATTGTAGAGTTACCTGTAATAAAATAAATAAAATAAATAAATAAATAGAAAGTAAATACCTGGTCTTCCTTCCACCTGAGAAAATGCAATGACAGCCATGAAAATCATGAGAAAAAAATCCTGAAAAGAAGTAGATAATTAAGGAATTGAATGAAGAAAAAGTTTTAAGATGAGATCAGCATCACGAAGACTCCAGTTTACAGTAGATACTATTTATATTTCAATTTGTTTAATTTATTGCTAAACTTAATAAAATTATCATAACTTATTTTTAAAACTAATATCACTTACTAATAATTTCATTTTTGTGAGACGTGACGTTAATTTAATCGGACTTTAACAGCGTCTGCAACAATAAACATTATATTTTCCGTTTTTATAAACAATTTGTGACCCAAATAGAGGACGCTATGTGTATGCGATTAGTCAAGGAATTTTGACGGTTTTGAACTAAAGTAAAGACGCACTCACTTGGTTTCTATGACAGGTATGTTTTTTCATCAACAACTAGCGAAATAAGAAAGCTACTTATATCATATGCTATTAGATGGCATACTTTGAGTCACATTTAACAATTTACCAAACTCAGATAAACAGTGGATTATAGTGATTAGTGATAATATTCCAAATTAATGAAATTGAGATGTCCCCATCAACCTATATAACTAAAATATTTTCCGTTTAATATATTCAAAATTTCTAGTTTTTCGGTTGCAAGTAATTATAACAACAACATTTTGAACGTATACAAATTACTGGATATCTCAACAGAGACAGAGAAAAATCTGGAAACGAATGTGGGTTATCTAGGCGTTTACAGGGCTTATGACCAATAAAGTTAGATTGCCAAAAAAAAAATTCTTAACTATCGTCTCAACAGATGTCACTATAGGAAAAAAGATTAAAAATCTGTCGAAAAACCAACTCACATGTGGATTCTTCTGTACGAACTCAACATATATAGAGGTTTCAAAAATTTGTCATGTATGGTTGTCAGATGATAGGCGGAATGGGAAATGTTTGTAGTACATCAAGTGGCCACTTAACCCAGCCAATGACAGGTCTAAGCCCTGTAAACGCCTAGATAACCTACATTCGTTTCCAGAGTTTCTCTGTCTCTGTTGAGATATCGATAATACAAGTAATTATATTGATTTATTTCATATGTGAACATAAAATTGTTACATATCATTTACTGCCAAATAAGCTAAAAAGCTGGGTATTAGCAGATATATAAAATATATTAAATTCCAGAATTGGAAACCGGAGTTCGGCTCGTCAGGTCATAAAATAAAAATTCGGTAATTATTAAACAAAACACCGCCTTTATAACTCCTGCATCACACCTGTTATCCTCTATGGCTGCGAATCGTGGCACCTAACCAGGGCCCAAGATAGCAGACTTCTGAGTCTTTGAAATAGGTGTCTTAGAAGAATTTTAGGTGTGCGGTGTTTTGACTTTGTAAGGAACACAGAGGTGAGGCAACGGACACAGCAACCCTTGGTATCTACTGTCACCCGGCGAAGGCGTTTCGGCTGGCTAGGCCATATACTACGTATGCCTCCCGAGATCCTTAACCATGCTTGCCTGTTTTACAAGGCATCAGGTTCCCGGCGTCCTGGTCGTCCACTGTTGACAATTCGTCGGCAGTTTGCGCCAGAGCTGCGGGACGTGGACTTGACTTGGGAGGATGCACGGGAGCTGGCAGCCGATTGCTTGGCCTGGAGGCAGTTTTTGGATTCCATACAGGGAGCGGATATGGTATGATGATGATGATTAATTTATTAGTGAATTTGAATTTTTGGACCCTGCAGTACCCATTTCATGTGTATATTTTCCGTTAAGATCGCGTTCTGAAGTGGTGACCTCGGAACACGCGATCCCATACCCATCGATGGACGACATCGGGAGGTCAGGGTGGGCTAGAAGACAGTGGATGATGATGGGAGGATTGAAGGCGACAGAGCATGCAGTGGACCAGCATGGGCCAATATATGGATGATAAACAAATATTGATTCAATGCACACAAACATTGAGACCACTTTTAATAGAGACGTTCATCAGCACAACACCCGTTCACGCAACAAAATACATTTAGAACCAGCAAATACAACCAAATTCGGTACAAGATCCCTAAAATACATAGCATTTTCCGAATTTAATTTGTTACCTGACATGTTTAAGATCCCTGTATATAACTATCGAAACAGGACCTCTGATTTGAAAAAATATTATTTTAATAAGTATTTTGAATGATACCTTTTCTACTTGCGTCGATATAATATATGGTTTTGCTGTTACTGTTATAATTCACTTTATTGTTTCTTTAGGTTTTGTGTTTTCATTGGATTGGTTCTGTTTTTTGTATATATATTGTGTTTATTTTGTGATCTAAGTGATGTCAGTGCGTATTAGAATAAAATGAATGTGTTTTTTATTTGTCCTTAAATGAGTTTATTGTTAAAACTCCTAGGGAGCATTAGATTGAAAAAGAAAAAGAATTCCTTATTTTTCTTTTTCCTATGTAATGTTTTTTTTTTTTTTTTTTTTTTTTTTTTTAACTTAAACCCAGCCAATCAGAATAATAGTCATAAACTCAAAATAATTTTCCTAGAAGAATCAATTCATTTCCAGAGCTTCTCTGTCTCTGTTGAGATATCAATAATAAAATATAATACAGCACGTCCTTTGTTAAGGTTAAAATTTAGCTATGGGTGGTAGTCATCTGTTTATAGTGTAAACACATGAAACTATGAATGTATTTATTTATTTAAAACTTCACGTACAATTACAGAGTAAGTGTACAAGGGCGGGATTATAATTTAGATTCAAGTTTACATTATATTATTGGGCTGGCGCTGAAGCGTGTGAATGATTATCTTGCTCTCACAGACTTTTCTATTTCTAACGGAAAGGCCACGTTCAGGCGCGCGGCGTGGTCAGTGATCTCGCTATGGTGGTTGACTAAAATGGGTGTGGCCCTCGTGGTCCCAATGAGTGGCATGGTCACCAGGCTTGCTGTGGTAGTTGACTAAGGCCCTTTCTTATCAACTCCGTTTAAAACATGATTATCGTAATTGTCCTCCTAAATCGCAGTTAAGTTTGAAAATGCATTTCATCACCTCTTGTTATCACAAAAATATTATAAATCCCATTTCCACTCCCAGTCAGAGGCTCGTTTTTTTAATGCATCGAAAAGCAGTCAAAATGGAAATATTATAATGATAATCCTATATTTTATGTTGTTTTGGATTTGTATCACATTAAAAAAACAAAATAAAACTCGATTATAACTAAAATAACGAAATGTCTTAAAACATTTTTGCCGGGTTGGATTTTTACAGTATTTGGTAATTAGTGTAAAATTAGTTTTTTTTTATCCCAACCGCCTTGTAAAACGTATTTAAAAATGGCGTCGTATTTGATCGTTTGACAACTCGACTCGTCAAAAATTGGTTTAAATGGAAATAGTATAACGTCCAATATTTTATGTTGTATTGGATTGGCATCATATTAAAAAAAACATAATAAAACTCGATTCTAGCTTGCATTGACAACACCGCTGCACTATTGCTGGACGAAAGTGCTGAATATCTAATCGGAGGATAGATTTGTCATTATTTCTGTGGTGAAATCGGTTCGTTGTAAATATCGTTTAAATCTGGTAGCAAATTACAACTGACATTTAGCTATCCGGGTTTTAAACGGAGGTGATAAAACATGCCCTAAGTATGGGTGTGGCCGGCGTGGTCAGCGTGGTCAGCGTGCTTGCTGTGGTAGTGGACTAAGTGTGGGTGTGGCCCTTGTGATCGCCATGAGTGGCGTGGTCACCGGGCTTGTGGCCGGGGTGGTCAGCGTGCTTGCTGTGGTCGTCACCACTGCCATGCTTGTGACCCGTGTGATCGCCATTGCTATTCCCGTTTTTGTCTGAAATACATTGAAAAGAAAACAATTTAAACCAAGATTATCCATTACGTGTACATTTCGTTCATGTCAAAATTCTATTTGGGTAGTATGAAACGTGTTTCTTTTTTAAATTTATAACGTGTTTAAAAATCATTTTAAATCCCAGTGAGAAATTCGAGGACTACGTTTGTGTATGGAAAAATGGAGCAGGTCACATGACCACGTGTACTCTTATTGTAATTTTTATCATTGAAACATACAACCATTATGTTTTATACTATAAGTTTTGAGCATTGAACCAATGACCTTGCGTAAGTTAGTCAAGCGTGATGATTTTAAACAATTTGAACACATAGACATATTTTTACTGTGTAAATAAAATGAATAGTTATAACAGTTTTATTTAATTTAAATGATTTATCTTATTAGATCGATATTTAAGTACATTATATAAAAGCATAGAGTCAAAAGAATATATTTAAAAAATTAAGCTAATTGATTTTTTTTTAAAAATAAATTTTAAAATTTTGATCCTTTTCCAAGGATATGAAAAATATGGAACATTTAATAATTTGATTTCACGAAAATCATAAATATAAATTTGACTTACTGCTGTCGGAACTTGCGTAAATATTAGAAAGCTGATTATTTTATGTGCAATAGTTAAATTCCCACGGATTAGCTAGGTACCTAATATAAAAATCCTCCAAAAAAGGCGCAAAAATTTTTCATTTAAAAAAACTCGTAATTCGAAAACTACAAAATATTGGACAACAAACTTTGGGTATATTTAGATACCCCCTGGAAGTTCAACAAAATTTTCAACGTCTTGGTTTGGACTACCCTGTCAAATTTTTATGTACGAAAAGGTTTTAATATGATTTAAATACCGTTTTTCCAAAAATGTTTTGTACGTAATATTTTTACAATAAAATGATCACTTATAAAATAAATAAGCAAGTATTTGAAAAAAATGTACCAACGCAGTGTCCATTGAATACGGGTAAGGGAAAAGGAAAGTTTAATTGAATAAACTCGTTTTCTAACCTGCATGGGCTTCAATTTGAGACACGACCAGGAATACCAAGAAGAGGAAGAAGAAAATGTTCTGAAAAATTATTCAATACACTGTATTTATATGTTCATTTCAATATTCAATAAATTCATACGATTTCTTAAAAATAAATAACATTAACATTCCCGCTTACTATATTACATAATATTTATATTTCGCGGCTACTTTTAATTTTCCATTTCTTGTATTTATTCTCACATGCACGTATTCAAATATTCTCACATGCACGTATTCAAATATTCTCTCATGCACGTTTTCAAATATTCTCACATGCACGTATTCAAATATTCTCACATGCACGTATTCAAATATTCTCACATGCACGTATTCAAATATTCTCACATGCACGTATTCAAATATTCTCACATGCACGTATTCAAATATTCTCACATGCACGTATTCAAATATTCTCACATGCACGTATTCAAATATTCTCACATGCACGTATTCAAATATTCTCACATGCACGTA